>PVIU01010041.1:0-72356 GCA_004026605.1 Ondatra zibethicus
GAGAGAGAGAGAGAGAGAGAGAGAGAGAGAGAGAGAGAGAGAGAGAGAGAGAGATTGCTGCGGGGAGAGAAGGGAAGCCGGGGAAAGGGGAGGTCGGAGGTCGGCCGCGAGCAGCCAGGGGATGGTCAGAGAATCAGCGGTCCCTGAGCAACATTTGTGTTGGGCAAGTGTTAAAGTCCCGAAGTAGAAAGAGACCCCATAGGGTATAAACTTGGGCTGAGGGTGGAGCGAAGGATTTCTGAGAGAGAAAGGGAAGGGGGGCCTGATCCAAGGCTGATCCTGCTAGCCGCCAACTTGAAGAAGTCTTCAGCTCGCACTCTTGAGTTCTCCGCAAGGCAGAAACTTCGCGGAGATCGGGGAGAAGGGATTCAGCAGAGTGCGCGATCGAAAAGGGCGCGGACGCAGGGTGGGGCTGGAGGGGGTTGCCTGCAGAGCTCACAGCATGGCAGTGCCGGGCGAGGCCGCCCAAGACCGGGCCAAGCAGGGCCTCGGAAGGGCGAGTCCCGCCCAGGTGTCCAGCTGGGACCACCACCGTCGTGGTGCGTCCCCTCCATCTCCGTGGAGCTCGGGCTGCCGAGGCTGTTGGGGAGTCCAGGCGCTGCAACCACTTCGGCGCTCGCCGCAACTCTCCTCGGCGTTGTGCGCGGGCTCCTTGTCCGTGCTGCTGGCGCTGCTGGTGAGGCTGGTCGGCGGGGAGGTCGGAGGCAAGCTGGATTCGAGTCAGGAGGCGGCGGCCGAGGAGGAGGAGGAGGAAGGAGCCCGAGGGGGCGTCTTCCCGGGCCCTCGGGGAGGTGCTCCCGGGGGCGGCGCGCAGCTCAGCCCTTGGCTGCAGCCGGCCGCGCTGCTCTTCAGTCTCCTGTGCGCCTTCTTCTGGATGGGCTTGTGCCTGCTGCGCGCCGGGGTGCGCCTGCCTCTGGCCATCGCGCTGTTGGCCGCCTGCTGTGCCGGGGAAGCGCTGGTGCAGCTCTCGCTGGGCGTGGGGGACGGTCGCCTGCTGTCACTGCCCGCCGCGGGGGTCCTGCTCAGCTGCCTGAGTGGCGCGACATGGCTGGTGCTGAGGCTGAGGCTGGGCGTCCTCATGGTCGCCTTGACTAGCGCGCTCCGGACGGTGGCCCTGGTTTCCCTGGAGAGGTTCAAGGTCGCCTGGAGACCTTACCTGGCTTACTTGGCGGCCGTGTTGGGGTTGCTGCTGGCCAGGTACGCCGAGCAGATCCTGCCGCATTGCTCCGGGCCGGCTCCGCCCAAGGAGCGGTTTAGGTCCCAGCTGAGCGCGAGGACCAAGGAAGAGATTCCGGGGTGGAAGAGGAGGAGGCGGTCCAGCTCAGTGGTGGCCGGCGAGATGTCTGGCTGCAGCGGCAAGTCGCATCGGAGGACCTCCCTGCCCTGCATACCCAGGGAGCAGGTAAGCTGGGGCCGTGCCTTTGGGGGTGCTCCGGGAAAACTTGAAGCAGTGCAGGGAGTGGAGTGCAGGCGACGGGGAAGTCAGCTTGCCAAACAGTACAACTTTACACTTACTAAGAAAGTAGATTATTTTTTTTTCCTCTCCCCAGTTCTCTATCTAATGGGGTAGTTTACAACCAGAGCAACAGAAAACAGGAAAAAGTAACAAAATTAAGTGGCTAAGTAGCGGTGCGCGGACTTCCACAGCTGGGGCATGTTTTCAATCTCCTACACCTGGTTTGTGAGTGCCTGACCTTGGTGAATCATTTCTACCCTCCCTAAATTTTTGGAATTAGCTTACTTATTTAATTATTTATTGGAAGTAAGTGGCTTTCAACACGTGTATTTCCTATATTTCTGGGTCTTTTGTAAAATAACAAAATTTATTTCTTATCAAGGGCTAGGTAAGCATTTATAAAAGTCAGTAGAAGAGTTTCAGTAGCCAGGGAAGGCATCCTTGACGGTGAGGCGCTGATAGGCACTTCTCTTTTGCAGTGACTTTGGAGAGGCCGCATCTGATGGCCGCCCAGTATGGGTCTAGTGTGTGCTGAACTCTGAACTTAGGCTTTACACCTGAGGGCTATGTGTGAACTTTAGAATGGTGTAGAACTGGCAGCTATGCTTTTATTGTTCACTCAGAAAAGTAACCTTTCTCACGCGTGTTTATCAGCCTAAGTGGATAGAAATTCAAATGACTTCCTCAGGGGTTGCAGGAAACATTAATCCAGGCTTTCTAAGATTGCTATTGATAACGTATCTTTGAGGAAGGAGGAGATGGGGGAGTTAAATTCGTAGTGAAGTTGTGTGTACCAGTTTAGGCGTTCTTTGGTGGGTGGGTGGGTAGGGGGTTGCAAATGGTTTTGGTATCACAGAATAGTTCCCCTGCGTGGTATAGGAGAACCGTTTACAGTTTTATTCACAAGTTGTACCTGAGGTTTTTTTCTCCTCAGTTCTCTCTATCAGGTCGGACACTTGCTGTAGGGGATTGAGAAAGCGGACTCTGCACTCTAAATGGAAATTTACACTTTTCCCATTTAAATTCATGCTACCCATGATCCTGTTAGGGTAACTTTCAGGGTGAAAGGCTGTTCCTAGGATAATAGTAAGCCTTTTCTTTTTGGATTATTCTAGGGATAATTGGTTAGGTGTTCCTTAGAAACATCAGTCACCATATGGTGTGAGTGGCTGGTTTGTTTCTGAAATGGAGTTGATTACCCAGATGGGTGGCTCTTTGACTTTATGTAGCGGACTGGATGACAACATTACATGCTTGTGCTTGCTTTAAAACAAATGTACTTATTTAACTTTTTGTTTAGCGGAGACAAATTTTTCTTGGTTTAAAGAGCAAAGAGAAGAACATAGGCCACTGGCTGATGCTTAGTTATGTAGATATTTGGTGATCATTAGAATAAATGATAAGTACAGATGGGTGCAGAAGAGAGAACTTTCTGAATGAAAACATGACTATCAAAAAGGCATTGACAATACACTTCTCTTGAACTTAAAGAGAAATGTGATGTGATTTTTGCCAACATTGAAGCCTAATTTACAGGAAAAATCTGGACTGAATCAGAAGTAATTTGACTCCATATTAATGCCACTTAGCCCTCAGAATTAAATTTCTGACATTTCCTATTAAGGGAGCTCAGAGTGGATTTGAGATCAGAAGGCTTTTAGGTGAACGGAGCAACTTTGCTGATGAACATAGATTTGTATAGGTTTTCTCTGCTTCACATCGGTAAATGAAGGACTGTAATGATCTCATAAAGGTCTATTGAGCTTGATTTTTCAAAGGTTTTATTGATTAGTTGCTTGGCTAGTGTACATGAATCATCTATCCTGCTTATTTTCTTTGGCAATTGTTTTTGTTGAAGGAGTGTTGATGAAGGATGATCTAAAGCAAGAAACTCTCACTTAAGGTGATAGGGAGCTCTGGTTGCATGCAGCAACAACCTGGACCCTTGAAGTTTTAATGAGGGCATGGGTGAAGGTGTGCTCACTGAAGGCTGGTTTTCATATATGAAAACCATCAGAGCTGTTGCTGAACGTAATTGTGGGGAATGGGTGTGGCTGACATGGGATAGTATCTTATGAGATAGGGTGAGGTGGCAGCTCATACGTTGGCCGAACTCTGTGAAAAGGTTAGGAGCCATATAGTAAATGGCTTATCTTTTTTATCACGAGGAAGCAAACTTCTGATTAAGAGGGCAAAGGGTGTCATGATCATTTGCATACTTGACGAAGTCCAGAGTGAAAATAATTGTAAAACGAACATCTACCACTCCCCGAGTGCTGTCAGGTTAGTTATTTTCTGAATAAGGCAGATCTTGTAGGCAACCAGTAAGTTTTAAATAGTACCGAGAGGCAACACGAACAGAAGTCTCCTAGGTAATGACTTAGCTATTGCTCATTGTGGAGTTTAAAAGTGAGACAGTTGGGGCACATACCTTCTTTGTGTGGATGACAGTAACCACTGCTTGAAAATTCCCTCTTATCAGTGGCTCTCATCTCCTAAAGGGTCACAGAAGAATGTATGCTAAAATTCACATAAAGCAAGCCTGTCTGCCTGCCTGACATCCTCCCTCCCCCTTCCCTTCCTACTTCCCTCCCTCCCTCCCATCTTCCCCTGAGTCTAGAGTTATAAAGTCTCTTGTTGAGATAGCCCATATAGAATTGAGTTTGTAGCACAGATAATTTGTAGTACAGAAAGGAAAAGCAGGTCTGGTTTTGGTCAGTGAGGGAGGCACCAGGTGTGTCTGAAGGCAACAGAAAGAGAAGGAACAGTGTAGGCAGCATCTTTCTGGTTGAGTCTTGCCAGGCCTGTATCCTGGAGGCTGAGGCTGTGATGTTAGATCAGTGTCGTTTTAGACTGATGGTCTGGGAAGACTGGGGTCAGCTAAGGTGTACGTCTCCTCTGGAAGAGAATTCTCACATCTGACAGCAGTGATAACCTTGTCACCTTGCTACGACCCCCTGCCAACTTCCAATATGCAGAAACCCAGAATTTATTGGATGATTTTGATTAATAAGTGCTATTTTTAGTTCTGCAACTCTCAATTTTAGGAAAATTCTCGAGGCATGCCTGTTCTCTATATACATCATAGAACACTATTGGACACTCACTTCTCTGTAATTACTGAATCCAGCATACCCATTAATTTCTAATGGATTCCAAACCAAACCTAATTTTATTTTAGTTATCTGTTAAGCAGTTAATATTTTAAACGTATGGTTTCATAGGAAAAAAAAAGATACAAATCATCTAGCTCTCCCCATGAATGTCATCTTTGAGCCACACTAATAGCTAATATTTTTTGTGAGAGACACTAAGGCAAACAGAAATGTAGACAAATATGTCTATATACAAATATGTGCTTTGTCTTACTAAAGTAAAAGTTACACTCTCCTGTGGCTGTTTCTCTAAACACTCAGTTGAGAATTGTTAGCCTATGTGAATGTCTTTGCAGTGGAATTTAAGTTTGGTAGCAGACAAGGGTCAAGTTGTTAATCACTGGGATGAGAAAGACATTTTAAAGCTCCCCCCCAGCAAACAATAAAAAAGAAAGATAAGATAATGGTTTCTGTTGGTGGTCACTGGATGGTGGGCATGTGGTGGGCTTTCTTATGCTATTGCTTAAAATCAAATAAAACTTGATAGTCTTATCAGTACAGATGCAATGCACAGAATTATTTCTTCTCAAATAATTTTGAAGAAAGTTTTTTAAAAATTATATTTGTGTGTGTGTGTGTGTGTGTGTGTGTGTGAGAGAGAGAGAGAGAGAGAGAGAGAGAGAGAGAGAGAGAGAGAAAGAAAGAGAGAGAGAGAGCATTCACATACTATAATATGTGTTTACAGGGGTCAGAGGATAACTTGCAGAACTTAGCCCTCCCTTCCACCATGTGGGTTCTTGAATTCTTTCTCTGGTCCTTAGGCTTGGTGGCAAGTGCCTTTTCCCACTGAGCCATAATGCTGGTCCTCCAGGCAGTCTTAGTAGAACTTTAGCATTTAAAATAGCCAGGACCTCATGTGTGTCAGGCAAGTGTTCTATCACAGAGCCATTCTCTATTTTTTCTGAACATATAGAATGCTGTGTACATTTCTAAATGTATTTTTATATGTTTCTTATATTGGATACCTTTAAGAAATATGGGATTTTAAATTGAGGCTTCTATCATCTTTCAGTAATATTCCTCAGTTTATAATGATATAAACAGAAATATTGATTTTGTCTTGGTGACAGAATTAAATTTACTGTCAACCTCTGAAAAGGCAAACAAGGATTTCTGATCCCTCCTGGGAAAGGTGGGAAAATAATGTTTTGTTTTCCTGTGATTTTTTTTTACTTTGTGAATACAGATATTTAAAGCATACCAAAGGACCATTTTAACTAACAGGAAGAGTAAGAAAATCTATATAAATTTCCAGAGTTTGGGAGGAGTGAAAACAGTCACTTTACTCTTTCTGTCTTGAGTCTAAAGTGTAAAAAGTTTAACTGTAGAGCTAAAAGAAACAGTGTGTGCTGGGCTGTCATGTTAATTAAATAAACAGCCAGAACAGTGACTCTGTGTATGAAATACATCTGGAAAAGTCTGGGGAGGGGGAGGGGGTCCAGGCGGGCTGGATGAGCAACATGGGCATGAGAAACATGCATTTTATCTGTTGTGCCGCGTGTGTGGATCTGTTGTAACTCTGCGGAGAGTTAGCTCTGGGACTTATGTCCGCAGGCACCAGGATCCCCGAAGCCCTGGCCACACTGAATTTTCCATGTTGAAATCCTTCTTATATTTTATATTGAGGTGGGGAGTTTATCAAGCCAATAAGCCTCCTATTTTAAAATTCCTTCAATTAATATGGTTCGTGCTGGCCACAGCTTGCTAGAGTTTATGTTCACTTCATTGAAAACTCTTGTTTGATTCCTTAAAGGGAGTGAGCTTGTTGGGGATTAGGGTGGAAGTTGCTTTTTTCAGAGAGCCTGGTTGTGACCATATGGGATCAATGCTACTATTGTATCGCATAGTGTCTGGAGAGACATTGACGAACTGAAACATTTGCACTGGGTCACTAACAATGTTTTTTTAGCGTTATGGGCAGATGCCTACCCATACTCCATAGGATACATTGCTTCTTATTTCCTGTGGATCTCTTCACCCATGGCATCTTCCTGTTTTCTCTTTTCTGTGTTATATTTAATAATCATATTTTCTAAAAGCTCTGCCTGCAGATTGAAACCACAACTTGTGCCCGCACTCCACATTCATCTGTTTGACGAAGTCCTCGCACATAATTCTGAAGAACCCCAGAGTCACCAAAACTCTGAACAGTCAAAATGTGTTCTTACATTTTAGGTTTAGCGTTCTTGCATTTGCATGTTAAGGTTGTTGATTTTCAATGGTCCAATACCTCTGTATTCCTTTCTATAGATAAGAAACAATTGCCTTTATGGACTTTTATTGTTGAAAATATTTGTACTGGAAGTATTTTTTGTAGAGAAGATTTTTTGTCTTTTTTTTGGGGGGGGGCTAAAGCTACCTTTGAGAAATGTTTTAACTTTGAGCTGAGCATGTATGTTTGCACTGTTTGCAACATAAAATAAACAGATTTGATCACCATAGGTAAAAGACTAAAAGATAAGTTGATGTGGGTTATTCACAGGTGGATAATTGTTGAAAACATGGATTGGTCATACTATTTGTCTTGTATATACTACTGTTTTAAAAGGAAATACTTCTCTCAGTTAATGTCATCTATGCAGGCCTTTGGTCAGGCAGCCTATCAAGTATCACATCAACACATTTGTGCACCGGACCTTGTACACTTGTGACCAAACTGCACACATGCTGAGAAGACACTGCCTTTGGCTCTCCAGGGCTTAGAACAACACTGGGGAGATGAGGTCCCTGCATAAGAGAAAATCACAGGGAATGTGTGAGTGGCCATTTAGAGGATACATGAAGTCACATGCCTGTCATCCCAGTGCTGGGAGGTGGCAGCAGGAATTTCCACTATATATACAAGATTAAGGATATCCTGAGTTATGTGAGACCTTCTCTCAAAAAGCAAAAATGAAAGAAATGGGTTAAGGAATATAGATAGTATCAGGTTTTAAACTTGGATGTAGGGCCCATTCATCTGTTTCCTAAAATTCTATGCAAAATTGCTTTTAGGTAAAAAAAGAAAAAAATGCCCATAACGTCAGATAAATTGAAAATCTTTAGCGTTCAAATGTTAAACATCCATGTTTTAAATGTGAAGCAGCTTTACCTTTGGAAGTGTAGAGCCTATCTTTAGGAATGGAAACTAGTGGGCATTGGCAGTAGGGTTTGAAATAAAGATAAAATTCTACTGGACATAGGAGGGGCTGTGTGTTCAAGAGAGCACATTGGCTATGCTTGACTATTTAGACATAGGACATGCTCTGTGTTCAGGAGAGCACATTGGCTATGCTTGACTATTTAGACATAGGACATGCTGTGTGTTCAAGAGAGCACATCGGCTATGCTTGACTATTTAGACATAGGACATGTTGTGTGTTCAAGAGAGCACATCGGCTATGCTGTGGTATTTAGATCATTCATGGAGCTCATGATTATTTCCAATGATGTAGAATAATGCTCCACCCAAGGCCGGGCTGTAGTTACCAGACCGAGCTAGTCCGATTTCAGAGGGAGGGGCAAAGCAGGAGGGTCAAGGAAACATATTTTGGTAGTCCAACTGAGAAGACTCAGTACTGTGACAGTGGATGGTTGCCTGGGAAACATTCAGGAAGGGACTGTGGTGGACAGTGCCAAACCCAGACATCATCTGTGGTCTCACCTAAGGAGCCAAGTCTGGATCCCCAATCCAATTTAGGAGACTGTATGTCAGAGGTAAAACTTATTTCAATGAAATGACAAAATCAGGCAGCATACTCCGGATTGCGAGTAAGCTGTTTTCAGCTTGTCCCACCCACAGGTGTTCATGGCTTTGAAAGTTTAACTGTGGAATCTTCATCTCCCCGCCCGAAGTCTCCAGTGGCAGCTTACAGCTATTTGTTTTCCCATTTTTTAAAAAATTGATTGAAAGATGTTCGGGATTTTAAACATAAGCCAAGAAAAATGATCTTAGAAGCCGTAAAACCCTCTTCGTTAGCGAAAACAGCTGCTTGTGTCCCCGAAATTAGTTTGCCCAGTCTCCTTCAAGAGTCATAAAAATGAAAGTACATGTGATCCTAGGGGACATTATGATTTAAAGGACAGAGGACTTTCGGGAAAGTCACAAACTAAAGTCCTTCTGCATGGCTGCATGGTTGATTCGTTCTAGCTGCCATTACCCTTAAGGGACCTATGAATGATCATTCAAATTGTCAAGGCTGTGAGTCCTGAACAGTGATGAAAGTCCAAAGCTTCCAAGTCTTTCACCCTGAGATGATGGGTGCTTTTAAAGAGATACACTTGATTGGGCAGCAGGCTTGTGTGTATTCACACATGTAGGCATGGGCATACTTGCGTGTGCATGTATGACCTGTACACATCCTGTACATGTGTCATTTTCCCCTGCCAGGAAATTGACTTGGTTGTGTCAATTTTGTGGAGAACAGTGTCACCCAGTGGCTTTCATGGAAATAGTCCTGCCAGTATCCAAGGTGAGTGCCTTAAATATTTAGTAGAAATATAACACATATTTAGCTTTGCATTTTCTAGTATTTACATAAAAAAGACTAGGAGAGATAAAATGTATAATAATACTACGTTTGACCCAGCATGTAGTCAAGATGAAAACGGAGATACATTACATTCTAGTTTGCTTATACTGAGCCAAATATCCAACATGTGTTTTACGCTAAAGGTATTCTCAGTTTGTTCTAGCTTTCTGCTTGTGATTCAGGCCATAATTATGATTGATGGCCCTCGTATTGGTCAGTGTAGCTATATATTTTCAGCCGGATGAGATGTATGCATTTTGATGTTATATCTTCACATATAATGAAAATTTACATAGATTCAATGGTAGCATTTAAAAACCACGTTTCTGACTCTGGCATAATTCTGATTGCACCTTTCATCCCATTCTAGCAGTTGGCAACCATTTCATGTTTTTGTCAGTATTTGAAAATGCAAATGTAGTTATTCGAGTTGTGGGGGGGGACTTTGCAGTCTTTAGGGAAGAGTCTGTGTACTTGATTCAGGACAGTGTCACTGTTAACTGTGGGTCTGTCTTTCCTGACTTTCGGTGTGCCAGGGATTGCATCTGCCTCCATATCACATGTCTAGGTTGATCAGGGTGCACTCTTTGGCAACAAAAGTGCTGGTATATACAGAGTGGGACACTGTCTTTCTAACAGAAGCAGCTAGAGTGGCAGACCTGTTAGTGATATCTGTGAACATCCTTTGCTTGTGGAGATATCAGTCCTGGGAGCCGAAGGAGAACAGGCTCCGTTCTGTGTAAAGGAAGCCTAGAGAGTTGCATGGCACAGAATGTGGCCTCTAGAAACTCAGATTAGGTCTTTAAATCCTTTTCTAAATTCAAGAAGCAGGCTGGGATTACAGACTGATTGCATGGAAAGAAGTTTCAGTATTTCTAAAGTCGTTTCCCATCAAATTCCATGGAGTCATGAATTCTAGAAAGAGCTCTGACAGTGCATGGAGACTTAATGACAAAAATACTTTTCATACAAGATGTGCTTTTTATAACTGTATCTACAAATATAGATATGTACAAGTAATTTTAAAGTAATGCATGTATTCTGTGTACAATGAATTTTATCTGAATATGGTAGATAGAGATAGCCATGTGAGTCAAGGCATATTATTTTACCTTTACAATGCAGATTAAAAGCTGGGCGGTGGTGTTACCTCTGCCACCACTTGGGAGGCAGAGGAAGGCAGATCTCTGTGGGTCCAAAGACATTTTGGTCCACTAAGCAAGTTCCAGGACAGCCAGAGATGTTTCACAGAGAAACTCTGTCTCAAGAAACCATAAAATAAGTAAGTAAATAAATAAATAAAAATAGATACTAGATTTCTCACATAACACCCAGGAAATAATTAATAAAAACCCTCAAGGCAACATAAACATGTTATACAGATAAGGAAATTTGGATGTAAAGAAGTCATGTGGATGAGGTTCACTTCAGTTACACTGACTTTAGACTTGGCGGAACTGCCCAAAAAAATATGCACTGTAACAAACATTCACTATTTTAGTTTACATTTAAAGGTAGCTAGCTATTTTCCCCTTTCCCTAGTTAATTCTATTTATTAGTCTTTTAGATTTTCCCCTAGTCATTTTCTTTGTCTGTCTGTTTCTTTCTCTTTCTCTCCCCTCTTCATCCTCTCCCTGTTCCTCTCTCTCCATTTTATTTCATATCCGTTTTACTTAATAGATTCTTCTCTCTCAAGGGCATCTAAAAATGTAAGGAATGCCTTTCTGTCCTCCACAGGTAACTTCGAGAACACTGGAATGATTTTAGACAAGAAGCTTGTGGTTTGGAGTTAATAGGGTTTTAATAAAACTTTTCCCTCTTCTGACGTCATTGCGAAGCACTGAGTATTTACTCTAAGGCTGTGGCAAGCATTTCCACTCCCCATGCATACACAATTCACTTTGATAAACCCAGTGGGAGTTCTGACTTCACAGAGAGATAGTTGGGGGGGGGGAGATACTTCGTCTGCTGGCAAATTTGTGTACTTCTATGTGTAGCCAATGGCGTCCTTATTACTTTTGCAGGTGGTACGAATACAGATAAACTAACATTTTTGTTTGTTTTGATCCAAAGGATTGCATGGGATCAAAATAGCAGGTTCATGTGAGAAACACTACTCCTCCCCAGCTCCATTGTGGGGTTAGTGTTTTGGGGTCTAGCCACTGTAGTAGTGCCCCTAAGCTTTGGAAGGAGAGAGCGTAGGTATGTTTCATAGGGGATTTCTTTCTAAGCCATGGAATGAAAGACGTTACATTCAGACCATGACAGTTTTCATTAGAAAAGAAATCAATTTTGCAGCCTCCCCATTTTACCCATAAACATTTCCTTAGAAAATTTTGGCCGAGTGCCTTGTTTTTTGTAGGTGCTAGCTGGCAGGATGTGTGGACGGAAAAGAAATGTCTGTTAAATAAAATATTTATCCCCTCTTGGGTAGAGACTAAAATGTTTAAAGCAAAGAAAAGCGACTATGGACAAGCCTGAGAATTTACAGAGTTGATGTGATGTTGGCATTTCTTTTTCCTGCTGTTTAAAATGTCTTCTGAGGACCTGGAAAGATGGCTCAGTGGTTAAGAACTCTGACTGCCCTTGCTGGGGACCTGGATTCAGTTCCCAACTGCATAGGCTGCTTTCACGTGGCAGTAACTCCAGTTTCAGGGGTTCTAACGCCCCCTTCTGGCCTTCACAGGCACTGCATGCACAGGCTACACTTTTATACATTCAGGCTAACACTCATACACATAAAGTAAAAATAAAATGGTTTAAAAAAGTCTTCTATGATGTGTCACATGTAGGGCTGAATTCTCCTGCACCCTTACTCGTGGGAAATCCCATATTCAACATGTGTCTTCTTTCTTTATTTCTAGATCATTGACAACTGAAAAATCACCAAATCTACATTCAAGATCACTGTTGTATAAATGTTTGTTTTTTGAGTAGTATGTATGTATGTGTGCAGATGAGTATAGGTGCCCTTGGAAGCCAGAAGTGTGCACTGGATATCCTGGAGCTGCAGTTACAAGGAGTGATCAGCCACCTGACATGAGGGCTGGGAACGGAACTCAGTGCTCTGCTCAGCAAGAGCAGTAAGAATTCTTAACTACTGACTTGTCACTCCAGCTCCAACAGCTGACAACATTTTATGGAAAGGAAACCTCTATAGCCAGGTGCAGAGGTGCAGACCTGCGAAACTAGCCATTGTGGGGCTGGAGTAGGAGAATCATGAGATCAGAGCCAGGCTGAACTATAAAGTGAGACAGACAGACAGACAGACAGAAAGCAAGCAAGCAAACAAGGAAGGAAGGAACGGTAGGAAGAAAGAGAGAGAGAGAAAGAAAGAAAGAAAGAAATAAAGAAAGAAAGAAAAAAAAAAAAAGGAAAACAGTTTACCCAGGAATCATACCTTTGCGACCCTGGTGTTTAGTAGACTCTGACTTGCTAAAATCGAAAAAATTTCAATTTAATAAAGATCATCTTCCTGGTTCAGTTTTAATACTCAGTAGAAATCTTGTCTTTTCATTGAAATAGGATGTTTGTTTTGAGTATGTTATTTAGATTGTCATGACCTACAGAGAAACTTAGTAGAATATTTAGCAAAAAGTTCTGACCATTCAATGATGATTGATTTCTCTTTCTGTAGCTGTCAGTTCTCTCAGTAGATTTGATTTCCATTCAGGACAACTTTTAATTGAAAGTTAGTTTGAATACATTTTACGAAATCTAAATATGACTTCTATTGGAAAATTAGAAGTTAGTTCCACACTGAAACTTTTTACATCATCAAATTATAATCAAGTCAGCTGTGAATTTGTTAAATATTTTAACGAAATATTTAGAAGCAAAGCTTCTAACAGTAAATGAGCTGTGTGTGTCTTATCTCAAATAGTGACTGTCTTACTCTTAGAGTTTTGTTTTTTTCCTGTAACTGGAATTATTTTCTAGACAGCCAGGACACACCTCCCAATAAATTTATTCAGTGGCAGCTCATTGTGACAGTCTCCTCATTCCTTTTTATTTGAATCATAGTTGGGTTGGATCTTCTAAACCCCTTCGGAGAACTATTGTTAGATTGTTCTAAGTGTGAGCAGTGTAACTTCTTCCAGCTATTAACTCGCCCTAGTTTAAAGCGTGAGAATTAGGTTGGGAATGTTGGAGAAAGATATGAGTGAACACTGATAAGTGAGTTATCACTAACATAAAGTGTCAGTCAGAAATGCAAGCCCATAAAAATGGGCGCACACAACTCATGCGAAAGTTTGCTTGGGCAGGAAAAAAAAACAACCAAAATTAAGTGGTTAACTCTTTAAACATACTTCTTGTGCTGTCTTGTGGGTCAGATTTCTTGACGTGAACTTTCCTAGATAAAGATTCTTATTCTTTAGTTCTTGTTTGTCACATTGACTTGTAAATATACCCGCTGGTAATTTTATATGAACTTAAACTTCTCATGTGACTAGAATGAATTAAAAATGTCAACAAGATCAAGCACCTCCCCCTGTATTCAGAACTGGACAAGACAATCCAGCACAAGGAATAGGTTCCCAAGAGCCAGCCAAAACACCAGGGACAGCCCATGCTCCCATTCCAGGAGTCCCAGAAATAGACCATGCTACACAACTGTCTCATAAATGCAGAGGGCCTAGGTTGGTCCCATGCAGGCTTGCTTCTTGTTAGTTTAGATTCTGTGAGTTCCCGTGAGCCAGCTTAGGCATTTCTGTGGGTTTTCCTTCAGTGTCCCTGATCCCCCTGGCTCCTACAATCCTCCCTCTCCTCAGCAGGACTCCCAGAGCTCTGTGATGTTTGGCCATTGGTCTCTGAATAAAAGTCGTCAACAATTATGTGTAACTTATTCTACCTTTGACTCTGCTTGACAGTGCTTGCGGCCTTCTGAGTGCATCAGTTGGCATTCTGATCTCCTTCTCCCTGATGCTTCTCCTGCTGCAATTTATTCTCATGTAACTATCATGCCAAGGGAAGCAAAGGGTGGTTTATGATTTCTAATAGTGATGTACAATTGATTTACAATTCAGAGATTTGTATAGGTGATATCAAAATCTGTGAGAGGATCGTCTGGCTTCCTTTACACAATTCCTCACCATGTTGTGCTTTTTAAGTTGATGTATTTGCCATGATTCTCAGAATCTAGTGTGAATGAAAAATCACTCGAAAAATCCATTAAAGTGCATCTATCTGGTTCTTCCCATCAAGTAGTCTGGGTTTTCTGGTGGGTTCTGGAGCACTGCAGAGTTTTAAGGAGGAATCCAGATGCCTTGGATGAGGGATATAAGGATATGAACTTACATCTACTTGCACTATATGGCTAGTCTGACTTGAGTAGGTCTGAACTTAACTCTGGTAGAAGGCTTTTATTATGGGAAAACAAATTTACATACTCATGTACAAACAAATGTGTGCATATGTGTGGGCACATAGGGTACTTTGTGACAACTAGATATGGTGCCAAACTCCTGTAGTTCCAGTACTTGGGAAGCCCAGGCAGGAGCATCAGGAGTTCAGTGCCAGCCCAAGCAACACGGTGCATTTTGGACTAGCCTGGGATACAGGAAACCTGGTCTTTAAAAACAAAAACCACAAGACAAAGTGAAAAGCAGTTTGTGAACCCAAACACGCACAAATTTTTGCATTGTTTCCCTTTTGGGATTAGCTCATAAGTTATTTCTTGATTACCCTGTTTATTAAGTTTCCTCAACTGTAAACCTAGTTCATAAAGCTGTTACAGAGACTAACTGACAAGTTGTTATACTAATGTTGGATAGAAATGCTAGACTATGATAGACCAAAGCCTTAAAATGTGTGTGTTTGAACACTTTTTGAAAATAAGTGATTCTATCTGTATCATAACAATGGTGTTGTCATGTCTGGCATACACAGTTTTGTACAAGTATCCATTGCCTCTGGTCCTTAAAACCTTCCGTCTCCTTTCATGTTGTACGTACGTGTGGGAGATAGATGTCTCATTCAGGCCTGAGTACTCCACAATCTCTTATTTTCTGCCTGTTGACCAGTTGTCGGTCTTTGTATTTGTTAACCACAATCTACTTCAAAAAGAAGTCTTTATGATGAGGGTTGAGAGATGTGCTTATCTATGGGAAAGAAGATAAGAACCTATGGGGTATTTATTACTATGTCCATTTAGGAGAATAATAGTGTGAGCTTCTATGACACAGACAGTCATAGATTTTTGGTCTAGATAACACCATCAGGCACGTGTTCCAGGCTCTTGTGGATCTTACTTTAAATCCAGTCTGAAAGTGGTTGGTTACTCCCGTATTCAGGCCATTGTTGTGTTGGCAGACATATCTCATGAGGCCAGTTGTTATTGTAGTTCACAGGTGATGGGAAGGACTGCTGATTACTTTCCTCCCCTAATGTTGTGTATAGAACCTTCCAGGTCAGTACCAACTTTCTTTCTTCATGTCCTATGACTCAAGTACATGCTGTCTTCAGCATTAGGGTCTTACCATTGAGTTTTACAGGTCAACTAAAAACAGTGGTAGTATCCAGTAATATAATCCTCAAATTAAAAGTAAATACAGTTCTAACACCAAAGGTTCAATATAGAAGTAACATTTCAAAAATACTTTTTACACATATCGAAACCAACAGGCACTAAATTGCTTGTGTCTTGTCATTAACTATATTGCTTATATATAAAGTTATTAATATAGCCCAAAGGACATAGTATTATCTTAGTTTGTAGTAGCCAAATATACTATGAGTATAATATGAAATAAATCATACAGCTTCATAGGAAAAAATCAGGAAACCTTTCTTTTTCTCATTATTTACCCTAAGTACCATTGTTTTCTAACATAGAGCATCTGTTAAGCCTAATCATTGTAGTTTTGATTTGCTTAGAGCCATCAGGGCAAGGCAGTAATCATTTATCCATACATTATTTGTCAGAGCAGTCTTTGTAAATTAGCCTTTGCAAGATTGTCTCCTCAGGCTACTTTTCTTCCAGACTTTCCCACTTGTTGAATGACTGGTCATTCTTTTCAGTTGGTCTTGGCAGTGGTGAGTGTCTGTTGTGGTCTGCGTCCCTTCTCCTGCTCATAGGAAATCCTCTGGTTCTTAGTTCCTCACTGGTGGAGGAGATAGCAGAAGGTGAAGTGAGGGAGGAAGCCTTCCATGCATCATGTAGATCACGAGAGGGTGGAGTTGTCACTGGAACACTTTCTCCAAAGGGGTCTGACACCACAGAAGTTGTAGGGGCGAGGGGGCATTCCCATCATGGCGAAGGACCTGCAGTAGATAGATTGATGGCTACAGGACATAAAGAATCACTGTATGCTCATGGGGAAGTCACAGAGTGCATTCACCTTCTAGCTTCCTGAAGTTTAGAAACCCACATCCTTCAAGGAGGAAATGTGCATAATTTCCAGTCATAGCAAATGAGCGTTAGGGGGAATGGATGGGATCAGGGAGTGAAACTTCACTGATAAATAGTTTTCTTTGAGTGCGAGTCCAATAGAGAGGCATTATCTCCTGTAACAAGAGTCTATCCAGGTATGTGGTCACACTACCCAGGCTTCCTTACTGTGACTGATAGGGAGGTTTCAGAGATAGAGAGAAAGCTAATTCGTGAGTTAAAATATCAGGGAAAATAAGGCAACAACAGAGTTCTTCCCGGCACCTGCATGAGGCAGTGAGCACCAGGGGACAGATGTGTACAGAAGGAAGCTGGGGATGCCATTAGGAGAGTAGGAGAGAGGGCAGAGACACCTTCATTCTGAAAGCATTTCCGTGGCTCCACGTGGCCCAGCATCTTAGCTCCAAGTATTCCTTCCACTGAGCCCCAACTAAAGGTTTCCAGCTGAGGCTGGTGATGGTTATCTAGTCTTTGACTTTGGAGAGGGCTACTTTTATGCTTTCTTTTGTTTAGGGATCTCTATTAAGAATGTCTATTGGTTGTTTGACATGGAGATGTGGAAACAGCCCCTGTGGATGTGCTTCTGAATGTCCATATGGCATTCAATAAGGGACAAAAAGCGTTTGAAAAAAAATTCTGCCTCTTGGCCCAGAAGGTAGGAGAGGACAAATGCTTCTTGTAAAATGGACACCCCAGCATGAACCTCCAGAAAGAGGTTCCTGAAGCAGTGGAGTGAATCTTTGCATCTGTATTTGAGGTGTGGCGTTATGATATAATATAGGCAGATATGTGTTGAAACACACACATGCTGTGATGTGTCTCAGGGCTTATAAAAATATTTTGGGCTATTTTTGTTGCTGTCACAACTGTGGTTTACTGAGTGTATGAAAAGAGAGACTGTTCTAAGCAGAGCATTTTCTTCATGATCTCTGTGAGGAGAGCATGGGGTCTGCTAACCTAGTTACTGGACCTGCGGAAACACAAGCCAGCTTCATGATAAGTGCTCGAAGGAATGAGTGAACATGAGCTTTTCAAAGCTGTCTTTCATCCAAAGAACTCTGTATCAGAGTCCTATTGCATTCATAGTATGTTTCTTCTAATACCTTTTATAGAATCTATAAATGTGCATTTTTACATTTTTGTTTTTCATCTATAAGTCATATTCAGACATTTTCTATATTTTGTTTTCTATATTTTGTTTTCTACCTTTCTGAACCATACTGTGAATGCACATGGGTGGATTTCACTTTTGCTGGAGAGGGTTCTGTTACCTGCTCCCTGCATTTCTGCATGAAGACCAAGGGACTTTGCCCGTTTTCTTTTGCTATTTCTGTTTTAAAAAAAGTGAATAGGGAAGTAAAACCATGCACATATATGATATTTTAAAGATGCTGTCCATAGCCACAATTATACCACATGCCTTTTTAGTTGGAGAGTTATTCATTTCTTCAGCAATACTTTGGACTGCATTAAACCTCCTCAGACAGACAGAACCTCAGCAATAGTCCTTACAATGCTATCAGAAGTATATGCAGTAGAACAAGAGGTGGGAAACAGAAACCAAAGAAACAAAATCACCTCAAAGTCAAACCTAAAATTCCCAGACTCATTCAAGTATTTTATATACATTTTCCATTTTGTTTGTTTGCTTTTTGGATTTATTATATTTTAAAGATGTATTTTTATTCATATTTACACTAATCCTTTTTGGGCTTTTTGGGATTACATTATAATAACACCATTTCTTGCTTCCCTCTCATCCACCAAACTGCTCTGTAGACTCCTCCTTACACTCTTAAAGTCATGGCCTCCTTCCACATTTATGGTTGTTTATGTATATGCACATATATGGCTAATGCAACCTGCTCAGTCTGTGTACTGCTTTTAGATGTTTTCTGGGTAGATTTGGTACTGGATATCCAGTTGTTGTGCTTCATGTGTGCATTTGTGTGTGGTATGTGCACAGGGATGCGAATCTCCCCTGGATGCTAGATTCGAAGGCATTTGTGACACATCCAGTTTTGTTGCTGGGAGCTGAACTGGGTTCCTCAGAGTAAGCACTCTTAACCACTGAGCAGTCTCTCAGCTTATGCCTTTTGGCTTTTTTATTTGAGGATAGTTAGTGGGAGCTGATTGTGAAGGTAGCAGGGACTGGCAGTCATTTCCTCTCTGAGTGTACGCTGCGGGGTGAGGGCCCGGCATGGCGCTAGCATTGGCTGCAATTCAGATCTCAGTCTCTCAGGTCAGAGAAGCAATTTTTCCGTAAGACAGAGCTTATCCCTTGCCAAGGCACACTAATCATAAAACTATAACTCATCAATCTGAATGTCAAGTTATTAATTTACACCGGGGAATTTAACTGTGAGGAAGACCAGAGTGGCAGGGCTCACTAATAAATTCTTCTTGTTTCTAGTGGGAAAAGTCATCTTTAGCATGGTTGGCTCTGATGTTGCAACTGGGAATCTCTGGCTTGTGGGAATATTTCTTAGAAAACTTTGCTGTTTGCATTTTTATTTCAGAACATCTGAAAAGTGCTCACGACATGCCAGAAAGTGGGGGACATCGAGAGGGGCAGGGTTGTTCAGAAATGGTTGGCTCCTACATCCATCCCTCCCCAAGTTTATGGTCAAGATACCAGCATTAGCAAATGGCCAATGATAAAAGCTCTGACACAGAGACAGTCATGAGAACTTTGCCTTCTAGAAAGGTCACAGCTAAATTTAATGCTGGAACACCATCACACTCTTAACATAGCTTTCTGGTAAAATTCTGCCCTTCCTTCCTTTTGAAATTTATGCTTAACTTTTTCATGTGTTTATGTGTCTGGTACACTGGCTCTCAGCAGCTTTGTGCAATATAAAGAATGCGTGTGTAAAGGAATGCTTCTTTATATTTCTCCTCTGGGCTTTATGCCCAGAGGATGTGAGGGAGGGAAGGAGTAGAAGGTTTAGAGGGTGAGTGAGCTGGATGCCAGGTGTGGATTGCATTTTATGTTCCATGAAAGACACGTGGAACAGATAGCCTCTTTGCTGCTGAGATGAGAGGGGCAGGCAATGGGAAATTTTGAAAGATGAGACAGAGGATGGGGGTGATGGCTGAAAAATGGAGTGTCTTCCCAATTGGGCTGAGGGATCTGATATGATTTTGTATATATAGAATGTCAGAAAGTTAAGCTGTTTTTTTTCTAAAGAACTGCGATGGGAATAGCTGGAGTATAATTTTGGTAGCAGCAAATCAGAGCAGCAAAGTGGACACGGGGGTTGGGGGCGAGCTCCTGATAGACATGGTAATATTTCTGAAGACAGTGGGGGTAACAAAAATGATGACAAAGACAAAGTAAGCATTTTAACTGGCAGGGTTAGTCAGAAATTGGTGGCAAAAGGCATAAATGGCACTGACATTTTAAAAACCGAGACCATGGGAAACTAAATAGTAAAGACTCGCTGAGAAATGAGACCGTCTCAGCTTTTGTTTTAGTTCTGGGGTGAGAGAGGGAGATGGTGTCTGTTTGGTTTGGACACTTCTGTGCATGTTACTCTAGCAACCTCATGCAATCTTGTTCTCTTGAAGGTCATCAATCTCATTTATCTGCAATGCATTTTATAAAAGAGCTGTATGCACTCAATACCTTCCTCTGTGCAGGAAGTACCTGGCCCTTTAGAACTGGAAGTCACTCCGCCTGTAACTTCAAATACAGAAAAGTCATTTCAGTAGGTACAGAGACTTCTCCCTAGAAGCCCATCGTGTGTTATGTTCTTGTCAGTTCCAGCACTTAGAGGTAGAGCCGGGAGGACCAGTAGTTCAAAGTCATCTTGAGCTACACAGGGAGTTTGAGGTCAGCCTGGCCTACATAGAACTCTGTCCCAAAAGTTAAAAAACAGCAGCAAACCATGAAAAGACATCCCCTGTTTAAGATGAGATGCTAGAGGGTCTAGAATCTTGGTGCGTATATACTGAGTATTGAGTCTTCCCAAGGAAAGAGACAAGGGACATTGTAGACTTCAGCTCTGCCATGGAACTGTGGGTCAGCCCTGTAAACCTCATCATACTTGAAAAATACATGGCACAGATGAATTCTGGGTTATATGAACATTGAATAAATTAATTGTTAATTGAGACAATCTATGCAGGTCCCAAATATTAACCTTGGATAATTATCAAGTAAATTCTATTTGGATTATTTTTTTTCTTGAGGCATTTCTGGTTTGTCTTTTTAATATGTGTGTGAGTATGAGTGATTGTGTGTGTGTGCACATGCACACATGTTTGTGAGCATTGTATCTGTAACAATACTAGCCAGCTCTCTGGGCCAAGTTTCTAAGCACAATGATATATTTGTTCTTTGCCCAATGACATTTCCTATGTGGCGAAACTCCATTGCTCTCAGTATTTCTCTTTATGTAACCTTATATATCACAGGAGAATTTTGCTTATGGTGTGTGTTGTTTCCTGAAAAGAATCATTGATGATCTATCTTAGTCTTGAATGGAAACTAAAGATAGTCAAATGTATGTGATTGCTCATGAGTGCTCTTGCTTGATTTTCCCAAACCTTGCTATGAGAGGAACTAAATTTCCATCTCTTGCATTTTCACACTCTCTCGTTTCCTCTTCTCACATAGCAAGGAATTCTGAGGTTGTGGTATGCAGAATGGTACAGGAGTTTGGATGTGGTTTGACTGAAACAAAGTAGCATTTGATTATCATCTTTTTCCCACTAAAATAATGTATCGGCTTTCCCCAGTATCTCTTTGTCTAACATTGATTCTAGGCCCACTTGATGTCAGACTGTCATGAGCAGGCCAGAGTGGGGGTGAGTGATTCATCATACACCTGCTGACAAATCATGAGCAGAGAGACCTGGAGGCACGTGCAGGCTATCTTTGGCTTCTTCCTCCTTTTCTCTTCTTGTCAGTAAAATAATTTGTAGATTTAGAGTTTTTATCAACTAAAGTTCTGAAGATCTTCATATGCGTTAACACTGTTTCTGTCTGTATTGTGCTCCAGTACTTTGGACATTCTGTTCTTGTTTGATTTAGATAAAAATGGGAAGATAGCTCAGGTTTCCTGCATTAACTTTAGATGATTTATGTATATCTAGAATAATGAAAACTGGGAGGCAGAAGCATCTCTGCTTAAGTTTGTTTGGACCTTAGGAATTAAAGTATAATTCCATTTTCCCACTTTCTCCTCCCAGAGTGAGGACATAGAGTTTATAGCACATTATGAAGACCTGACTTTTCCTTAGTGTGTGTCATCATTTTGCATGTAATCCATACTACACATACAGAAACAGATAGAGAAATACATTTAACATTTTTATTACAGTTTATTTTTCTCTCTCTCTCTGTGCGTGTGTGTGTGTGCATGCATGCATACATGCCACACTTGGCGTGTAGAGATCATCAGAGAACAGCTTACACGAATCCGTTCTTTCCCTCTATCACATGAATCTTGGAAACAGAACTCAGATCCTTACTTAGGCTTGGCTGCAAGTGTCTCTAGCTGCAGAGCCATCTCTGCTGTCCCAATTTGAGAAATTTATAACTTAAATGAAAGGTCTAAATGAGCAGACTGAGAGTGACGCTGGAAAAAGAATACTCGGGGTTTGATGCACTAAATGACACAGCTCTTAGAACTGTTATTGAGGCTCACTGGTGTTCTCAGTGGTGAAATTAACTTTTCATCCTAGTCAGCTTTTCCTGATGGTCACAGCACTGGCTACCACGGGAAGGGTCCTGGTAGGCCTCATTCCAGCACGGAGCTGCCCTCAGTTCCAGTATATTCTCCCCTGAGAGACCTCAGAACCTCTTAAATCAGTGCTGTAGTGAATCTCAGTTGTGGGTGTGCCATCCCCATCCAGCATGTTGATATGAGAAAAGTTTGTACTTCACAGCTCTATAAAATTGTTCTGAGTAGGGCAGGAACCTGCCTTTCCTGTCCTGTTCAAAGGTCCTGTGGGAAGAGATTTAAGTAAATACAGCTCAGGGGAAAGGCTTTCTCTGACGCTTCAACAGGGAAATCGTGCCAGGAGCAGTGTCTCCCACAGCGCTTTCACCAGCCATTTGGGTTTTAGTTTGACTTCAGTTATTGGTTTCTTAGTGTTGAATGGCAGACTATTTCATAATTTCCCTCATAAAGTTAGTTTTTTGTAGTTTATAGGTCCACACTTAAAACATAGAGATAAACCTTTTTTTTTTTTTTTTTTGGTAGAGAGTAGCTATAATACAGGATATTCTATGGGGATATTTCTGCATCAAAGTTGGAAGGCATTTATTTTTCATGAGCTGAGATAAATAAGAAACACCGTTACAATTGCAAGCACTGGAGGTATTTTACAATGCAATGAAATTGACTTGAAAGCTTACATCTGAAGTATTTGGGCCCAATTTAGCACTGTTTGGCACAATACAAGCATGTCAGAAAAGCGTTGTCATCCTCTTGATTTCAAAGTACCAAAATCTATAATTATAATCAGTGCAGAAGAAAATAGCTTAAAATGCAAGTCAAGAGTTTGAATCTGCTATTGTGCCTACTCTGTGTTTAAGTATTGCATTTATTATGAATTGAGGATCACTTTCTTACATGGGATACTGGACAATGTGTGATTTTTAAAAAAAAATAATTGTTATGAATCAGGAATATGGTACTGATTTGACATTTTGTGTATAATAGACAAGGAGTAAGTTTAATATGCTAAAATGCTCAGGGTGGGGCTGGAACCCACATTAGACAGCTCACAAGCACATGCAACTCTAGATCCAGGGGAAATTGCTCCCTCTTTTGGCCTTTGTGCGTACTGTGCTCATATACACATACCTACACATAGGCACACACACATACACATAAACAACAGATTTAAAACATTATCTGAAGCATTCAGAGTAGTTTTCAACAACCAAGCATTGACTGACATCTTGAAATTTGAAGGCAAATGGATGGAGCTAGAAAACTTCATACTGAGTGAGGTAACCCAGAGCCAGAAAGACAATTATCATATGTACTCACTCATAAGGGTTTTTAAACATAGAGCAAAAAACCAAAAACCAAACAACAACAAAAAAACAGCCTACAAATCACAACCCCAGAGAACCTAGACAACAATGAGGACCCTAAGAGAGACATACATGGATCTAATCTACATGGGAAGTAGAAAAAGACAAGATCTCTTGAGTAAATTGGGAGCATGGGGACCATGGGGGAGGGTTGAAGGGGAGGGGGGAGAAGAAGAGAGGGGAGCAGAGAAACATGCATAGCTCAATAAAATCAGTCTTGAAAAAAGGAAAAGAAAGAATTGACTGACACACAGCATGGTTGGTGGCGAGGTTGAGAAAAAGCTTACACTATTGTTCATGTATCTATGTTAATACGCCCTGTGCACAGGAGGATGAACTCAGTGGTAACTGAAGTTGTCATTATTCTGTGGGAGTGACAGCAAGAGCACAATGGAGGAATCCGTCCAGTGCAGTAGTCAAGAAACAGGCTCGTGATCGGATTTGGGCAGGTCTTCATTCCACCACTTTGTGCCTCCCTAACCTCCTGTAGTCAGAATTTGTTCATTTATAATGTGGGTACTGGTCCATGGTGCAGGCTTTTCCGTTACATACAACTGTATTTATAACTGCGGAGGTAAAACCTGTTCAGTGAGGGCAGCCAGAGTCGTGATTACAATGTGATTTTAGGTTATTTGCATTGTAGTTGCCAAGTTATCTAGGGAGTAAGATGGCAAAAATATTAGAGGTGAATTTCTTGAACAAATTATAGGAAATTTAGTTCACTTGAGAGTTGTATTTATTTATTATCTGTTCAGTGTTCTGCCTGCATGTATGCCTGCAGGCCAGAGATGTAATATTTAAGGGTGGTGCATGTGTGTGTGTGTGTTTAGGTAACTACCTAGCAAAAATTATTAACAACTTGAAGGATTTATCAAGACACAACCTCTAAGATAAAGATATCAACTTTAAAAGAATGCCAGAGTAACAAGTCATTCCCGGTGGGATAGGTAAAAGAGACAAAATGGATCCTTTCTTTATTTTTAAAATTGTGCCCATGTGTCTATGTGTGCAGTCTGTACATGTGTGAGTGCAGGTGCCATCAGAGTTCAGAAAGCCCTGGACTCCAGGGCGCCCTGGAGCTGAAGTTACAGGTGGATGTGAGCCCCTGACCAGGTGCTGAGAATCAAATTCAGGCTGTTTGCAACAGTAGTTCATGTTTCTAACTGCTGAGCTATCTCTCCAGCCATGAGCTTGCATGTTCAAAGCACATGAATTTCTATATCCTCACTCTGCAACACCTGAAAAAAAAAACCTTCTCCTAGTTTCCAAGTTTGAAAGTGGCAAATTCCTGTGAGAGCAGTGACCCTTAAGTTGCGGGTTCCCCTTTCACTTGTTTATCTCTGTGAGTTGGTTTCCCTCTGTAGTCACCTTCCTGAAGGCACAGAGGCTCTGGGGCCATTAACATTTTCCTGGCTTGATAAAGCAGTCATATTGCTGTCTTTATCTTGGGGGCTGGCATGCAGTCCTGTCGCTGACGCTGATGACGTTGGCTCTGGCTGGTAGGTGTGGGAAGGGCACAGGGGAGTTTATAGCTGGCTTCTGCAAAGCCAGGGCTCTGCCCTTGACTGCGTCTCCTGCCGCAGTCTATTAGGAACTTGCATATAAACATTACAGAGATAATTGCCAAATTTCTGGTGGTCAAAAAAACTTAGAAGTCTAGATAATTTTTAAATTACATTTATTTATTTAATTAGAGAGCCTGTCTGAGTGTGTAATGGAGCACATATGGAGGTCAGGAGACAACCTGGAAGATTTGGTTCTCTGTTTCTACTCCATGAGGTCCTGTGGATCAAACTCATAACATCAGGCTTCATAACAAGTGACTTTACCTGCTGAGCCACCTCACCGGCCCTCAATACATAATTTAATGATAACAATCCAATTCTAAATGTAGGCTGATTTGAACAGTGGGGACATGCTAAAAATAGCAAACTTAACAGTAGGAAATGTAAATTATTATAATTTAAGCATTGCAAGTAACTTCTCTGATTTGATGATGGGGAGAATGGGGCAATTATCTAACCCCCACTCAAACAATGAATAGGCTCACAGTAGGACGGTTAGGACAGAGTGTCCGGCTGACAGCAGGTTTTGAGAGTTGACTTAGAATCTGAGTTTTTAGTTTGCAGCATGGTGACCAGCTGTGCTTACTGTATTTCAAGAGGGACATATTCACACTTTGTAAAGTGTTCGGCAAACCTGGCATGGAGTCCTCAGATCAACATTGTAGTAATCGTGTGGTTTTGGGTAGTTTATAGTGTTTAATATCCTCAAACCTAGATTTTCCTTTGTAGCCATAGATATGCTTTCGGGGTTGGTTGAAATTATGATTATTCTACTAATTTAATTATCTGGGCTGGTAAAGGACTTCTTGTGCAAGCTTGAGGACCTGAGTGTAAGGTAACCCTGTAACCCATGCAGCGAAAAGCCAGATAAAGCAAGCACTTCGGAGACAGGTAGATTCCTAGCTATCTTATCCAGTGAACACTAACTGAATGGGAGACTCATCTCTAAAAATATAATATAAAAGGTAAACAGGATTGATGAGCACCCTCTCACCCCGTCAAAAAAAAAACCAAAGTTGTCATTTGGCTTCCACATGTATGTACAGGCATGTGCACACACATGTGCACTGCATCGTACATCATCATGAACACACACACACACACACACACCAGTCAGTCAGTAAGCCCTGTATGTTTATTTCTTACTCTAATTTTCTAATCCAATAAATTAGAGAAGATCTTTGAAGCTGGTGCCCTTGTTCCCCAGTTCCCATCTTAAACTGACAGGGGTGGACACTGGTGCAGTGAGACTAGGATCTCTATGATGTTCTCATCGCTGCCTCTATTTCCTGTCTGGTTGTCCCACCTATACTTCCTGCCTGGCTACTGACCAATCAGCATTTTATTAAAATGCAATTGACAGGCCACAAACCATTGTTCCACAGCACTGTGCCCTGTATTTTATGCATCTGTAGCTCCTGGGCAGAATTAGGAGGCAAAGCAAAGAAAACCAGCCCACAAATCACAATCCCAGAGAACCTAGACAACAATGAGGACACTAAGAGAGACATGCATAGATCTAATCTACATGGGAAGTTGAAAAAGACAAGATCTCCTGAGTAAATTGGGAGCATGGGGACTTTGGGGAAGGGTTGAAGGGAGAAAGGGAGAGGCAGGGAGGGGAGCAGAGAAAAATGTAGAGCTCAACAAAAATCAGTAATAAAAAAGTCATTAAAAAAAGAGGTTATGTTCATTTCAAGAAAGTTCTCAGCTGTCCTAGTTGCTTTAAAGACGTAAGGAATTAACATTTAGTAATTCAATAAACATTTCTAAGAAAAAATATTTCCTTCAACTAGGCTAAGAACAACTTATGAAACTAATGTATAGTAATATATAAGCATATGTACAGTATGTCTAATACAGGCATGACCTATGACCAAATTCATATAGCATGATTAGCAAAATCATAATTGGGTGCAGATCATAAGATGAAATGATACTTCAAAATGTTTCTCAAGCTGACATATTTTTCCACTTGTTCTGAATATCTTTTCACAAGCGACCCTGATTCAATGGAGCATGTCACACAAGAGAGGTCATCAGAGTAGGAGGGACTAGGAAAAGCCTTCTTCTAAGTTCCGTCCTACTCGGATCTAAGTACATGATGAATATATGCACAAAATTTTAAATAATAAATATATTTTAAAAGTTGTATATACTTAAGCTGCACAAAATATTTTCTTTTAAAGTATAAACAATTACTTTATCTTTAGCCTATTATTAATTCATTATTAAAATGAATGAGCCAGTCACAAGTGGAGTCTGCTCATGTTCTTAGATGGCAAGAAATTATATGCATTCTGGCAGAGGACTGCAAATGGCTGTACACTAAAGCAGATTGTTAGTGACAGATTGTTTATGTTTCATGTGGGGAGGCTCAGAGCATGTGTGGGGGATGTGTGAGTGCTATCTGAGCATCCATTCTCATTTTATCGAAGCTCCCGGCTGGCTCTCACTTCACTGAGAATGTCCCCTGTTTTTAGCACTCTGGCAGCCTCCCTCTGGTTCAGCCTAACATCTTTTATTTTGGGGCCAGGTAGAAGCCTGACATTTCCAGGTGAGAATTAATAAAGCTAAACAAATCTAGGAGAATATGGGGGAAATGCCCTGTGGTTTTCCAGTGAGCAGGGAGGTGGACGGAATTAATAAGTTAGCATTACTCTTGTGGAAAAACAGCTTAACCCAGCTACAAAACCGCTGCTTTTATTACAGTTATTTGCCTGCAGTGGTTAATATGGATAATGACAATAAATTGCTTTTATTTCTTCAATTTAAACAGCACAGGTGTCTCCCTCAGTGTTATCCACCTGCTTGGTTATGCCCACCTACAAAAAATTTACATTGATGACTCTGCCAATTCTGTTTGGAAATGAGCCTCTGAATCATAAAAAAAGGATGGCGTCTTTCAGAGCACTGAAAGAGGAGCGGCTGAGGAGCTGTATTTTAGTGTTAGCCTGTCCGCACCCTTGCGATTGAGAGGGCATTATTAACTAGGGGATTCTGCTTAGGGGCGGGCTTCATTTAGTCCACGTGAGAAGAGGATTCCTGGAAGAAGTCAGTGAGTGGAGACTAACATCTGGGCATGTTTGCTTCATGCCAGTGACTGGATCTATGGAGAAGCAGTTGCTCTTTGAGAAGTTATATTATTAGCTCGTATTAGTTACACTTAACAGTGTGTCACATCATGACATTTACAAACTCTCTCTCTCACACACACAGCATATTCTTTCTCTTTATGTATCTATATATGGCAAAGTTCCATGCATAAAATAGGTATAGTACAAGATTATCAAAAATAAATGTAGTAAAACAGGCAGTACAGTATGGGTGAAAGTTATGTGGATGTGGACGTTCTTTTTCCCAGAACTTATTACATCCCTGCTGTCTTCTTCAAGTTGTATGTGATGGTTCAGTGGTTTGTGATGGGGTATGGAGAGGGGAATGAGGAAGGAGGTATGAGGGGCTGTTATGGCATGCGTTGTAGTGATATTCTGTTTGTGTTTTAACAAATACAGCTTGTCTGAAGATCAGGATGCAGAGCTAAGCCACCAGTGGCCAGATAGTGGTGACACACATTTAATCCCAGGAGACAGAGGGATCTCTGTGAGTTCAAGGCCACCCTGGGCTACCTGCATTGTTATTTCAGCACTTGGGATCTGATGCCTTTAATCCTAGTACTAGGGATATGGAGACAGGAGTGATATGGTTTGGTGACGAGAGCAATATAAGGTTGGAGGAGACAGAAGCTCAGTGCAGTGTGAGGTTTGGTGGAGACAGTTGCAGTCTGAGGATGAAGTTTGAGGAGACAGTCTGAACATTGGTAGAGGAAAAATATCTCTCTAGTGACTGGCCACACTGCTTGTCTGATCCTCCAGCCTTCACCTCCTAATAGCTGACTCTGGGTTTTATTTATTAAGACCAATTAGAATTCATGCTACATCATATAAACATTACTTTAATGAGTGAATGGTGATATTGCAACATTGGTTTGATTACACAGGTGCGTACCGAGCACATATGGAGGGCTCTGGGCACACAGTAGGAGGACAATTTATACAGTATGGATATACTTGATAAAGAGATAGTTAATGTCTTGGACAGGATGATGGACATCATGATATCCCATCAGTTACACTCTGAATGACAACTTACAATGTAACAATTATTTGGTATTTTCTACTTGATACTTTTAGAACATGGTTAAATAAGGGCAACTGAAACACTGGAAAACAAAATTTCAGGTAAGTAAGGAGTCATGAATACAGACCATGGCATTAAATATATTCCCATCATTGCACAACCACTGGCACCTCTTTAGATCATCACAATCTCTAGGATATTAACTTATTTCCAAACTTAGTGATGTGCCCACTAAATAACAACTCCCCACTAGCTCTTCTCTGCCCTTTGTTAGCTTCAGTGCTTCTTCTTGTGTATTTTTCACTCTTGATCCTGCTAAGTGGACTGTTGTATTATTTGTTCTCTTATGATTGTCAATGTTACTTGAGACAGTGTCTTCAGCTTGTGTTATAGACCGTGCTAGAATTTCCTTACTCTTTAAGGCTGAATAATATTTCATTGCGTGTGTGCGTGCATGTGTGCGTGCTTGCATATGTGTGCAGGCCACATTTTATTCACTTGGTAACTGAAAGACACTTGTGTTGCTTATCTATGAATAAGGAAGTGCAAACAGCACTGTTTAAAGCAACAGTAATGTAAACTTTTTATATGGAACTGTTAAATCAACAAAGGAGCTATAGTTAGTGCACATGGCTTAGCTCCAAGTTTTCAAAAATGGATTGTATACTGGGAGGACAGAGAGAACAGTGATCATTGGAAGAGAATACAATGTGAGTATAGAAAGGGTGAATATGATTAATATGTCACAAAGAATTAGATAAATATTTTTAAAGAGACACAGGAAAGAGCCATTTTTAACATATTAACTTAGAATTTATGTTGACTCTGGAATATGCTTTTTGGTTGGTCATAACATACAGGACTTGGATTCATGTTTTTAAGATTTATTTTTTATTTTAGGTGTAAAAACACTTTGACTACATGTGTGTAAGCATGTGCACAGCATGCATGTGCCAAAGATTGAACTGGACAAAGGTGGGAGGAAATGGATGTCTCCTATATCCATGAAAACTCTGGCCTGGCTGTCTAACAGTCCTCCAGTAACCCTATGTGTTTTTTTCCACTCTATGGCATCCATGAGTGGACTCTCACCCTCATCCTTCATCTTAAATACGTGTGAATTCAGGAATGAGGATACAGGCATCAGCTAACATCTGCGAATATATTACTTATGTGTTCGGTCTCTCCTGACCTCTGCTTTTAAAAAACAAGGAGCTGCAACTGGCTCCAATGAGATGCTGAGAAGGAAAACCCCAGGCCGCCTTCCATCTCAAGAAGCCTAACCAGGTGCAGAGATTGGCAGCTGTGCTGTTTACAAAAACACAAAGGTATCCCTGATTGTTCTCAATGTTTATTTATTTATGTTTTATTAGAAAGTTTTGTTATTTGATAATTTTACATACATATATAATGCTTTTTGGTTACTCTCTGCACCCTCTTTATTTCCCTCCTACTCCAGCCAGCCCCTCATTTTCCTTACAATTTGATTTCCTATTTTACTAGTTTGTGTCTTGTTTAGTGTTCAGATAATGGAAGGTCTCTGTTTATGGATGTAGAACCTAGGTATAATCACTAGTCATTGTCACCCTGATGATTTCCTGTTTCCCTCATATTAGACAGTAAAAAGGTCTTCAGGATTCTAGGATGTAGCATTTTTCTGTGTGATAATTTATGAATGCCTCCTTGCCCTTTCTACCATCAGTCTTAAGCTCATGACAATGTCACATTGTGCTTGAATGGGTCAATGCTATCCTATGATATTTATGAATATTCATACATCACTTCATTATGCCATCAGGACATACAATTCTCCGTGTGGTTGTAGACAGGTACTAATTTAAAATAATGCCACTTCTTTGGAGACGGGCATGTAGAAACTATTTTTGTTGTTGTCATTGCTATTGTCATTGTTGTTTTCATCCTTTCCTGCGTCCACAGGAAGACTATGAGAAGCAGGAACGTCTGATGTCTCTTCCTTCATTTGTGTCTGTCTCTTTTACTTTGGTTGAAGGGACAGATATAGTAAATCATATCCTTATCTTTTTCTCTGTGGAGTCACCCTGGGTTCTAGAATGATAAAGGTTCCCTGGACAGACCTCTCTCTACATAGTGGTAATATCCATGAGACCAGGAATGCACCCTGGATCAGTCATGAGCACTTTGTAGAAACCAGACGAATATCATCAGGTAATGGCAGCCCCAAGGACTTTTTTGGAACACCCTGCTTGCAGAACCACACTGAAATGATGGTCAGTGAGACCACACCATGTCCACCATGACTTAATTATACACACCTCTTCTCCCCTTTTCCCAGTGCATCCTCTGTTTAAATCTTAAGCTCATATCCTACCCTGAAGATGGTCTTGAGAGTTTCTTTATCTCTTCCTCTTCCTAATGTGGCTACATTGAATACAAAGTCTTCTGTCTTTGCTTACTGTTGCTCATCCTTTTAGTTAGCACAGTAGGATGCCTGGCTGAGCATCCTTGGGGGCTGTTGGAACTCCTTTGCCCTAAGAACCCTGGTTATATTTTGTTAAAAAAAGACCTTGCCATTTATTTTTGATTTTTCAATAAAATATACAGTTTTTGATTGGGTATATTCATGATTTCCTTTCAACTCTGCTCAACCTATCCTTCATGGTTTAAAAACTACATCTCTGCATATTTATTTTCTAATTTCAGTTGTGTGGATACTGCAAGTTTGCACATACTTACTATTGGTCCCTCCCCTCCCCATACACATATGTACCCACATAGTTAGGTAGATAGCTCTTTTGAATTTTTCTCTTTTCTGCTTTTTGCCACTTGCTTCTAATGCCCTCTCTTCTGTCCTGATTGTTAGAGCCCTTAATTTGAAATGTTGCCCCTCTGTTGTTTCCATCATGTGGTTTCTGATGATCTCAATTAGAAGCCCCCTCTTCCCACTCTGCACCTCAAAGAACTGTGTCTACTACCCTCTCATGTCATATTTTCTGCCTTGGATTATGTCTATTTTTTAAAAGAGTTCCTTAAGGGTTTCTGTGCATAACTGAACCTACCTCTGTCAAAACATACATTCTTCATCATATGGGGCCATTTAGATGACAAAGATGCTTTGTGTAAATGAGGTGTCTTCTTACCCCACATGCTAACCGTGCTTGGAAATTTAGATCATGTGTGCATATATGCATATATATTTTCAATATATAACCTATAAAGAAAGATTTAAATATGGGCTCTGCATAATGATATTTTATAAGTTTACTGTATGGAATTTGGTGGCTATACACAATGCTTGAGTGACACCTTTTGTTCACAGAAGTTGGGAAATGTGCATGGAACTCTAAACATCTCTGCCCCCATGGGCATCATCAGGAAAGACTCCTACTCTAACAGGACTGCCTGGGAAATGAATCCTTGGTTTCCTAGCACTGGTCTAATTAGTATTCCTCTTCAGGAAATCAACCAAGCAACTTACCAAGACCTACCCTCAAAAACTTTGATGTGACAGGCTGACATGGGTCCTGGATGGCTCTCATTTAATTTTTAACGTAACAATTTTGGAAAGCATTTCAACATTTTGAATCTTTAGAAGAAATGTATAAATAGGAATTTATTATTCCTTTTATAAACATATCCAAAAATTTTGAGTAAATCATTAAAGTCTATTTTTTCTTCTTAGAGAACAGATGTTTTGTTTTATTCGACAAGTTTTATTTTTTCCTGAAGCTGGATTGAAAAAAAATTAGTTGTAAAAGAGCAGCCATTTAGAAACAGGATTATCTCATTATCCCAATTCTGAGTTGTATGATACTTTATGAAGAATTGATGTAGGGATGTCCTTCTGTATATGTGTTACTTTTATTGGATAATGAATAAAGACGTTTTGTCCAATGGCTTAGCAGAGTAAAGCCAGGCAGGAAATCTGAAAAGAGATATACAGAGAGAGAGAGAGAGTAGGCAGAGTCAATGAGATTCCATGTAGCTGCCAAAGGAGAAAAACACCCATAATGTTACCTGGTAAGCCACAGCCTTGTGGTGATACACAGATTAATAGAAATGGGTTAATTTGAGATATAAGTACTAGCTAGAAATACACCTAAACTGTTGTAATTACATACACCTAAGAAATACACCTAAGCTGTAAGCCACAGCCTTGTGGTGATACACAGATTAATAGAAATGGGTTAATTTGAGATATAAGTACTAGCTAGAAATACACCTTAGCTGTTGTAATTACATACACCTAGAAATACACCTAAGCTGTTGTAATTAAATACACCTAAGTGTTGTAATTAGTACAATTTCTGTGTGATTATCCAGGTTTAGGAGGCCAGGAATTGACCAAGCACTCTCCTCTTACAAATAATACTACAGATCAATTTATAGTTTTCAGAAATGCAGTTTGGGATATCATCAGAAACTTTATCTTAAACCTAGAAAAGAGAAAAGGTCATTATTTGACTGGGAGGTAGTTGGAAATGGTAGTTTTAAAAGGAAACAATTATACATACAGTATAAATATAATATGTAATTATTCAGTGTATAGTAGTATTTCTTTCTCTTTTAGGAGTGCATATTACTGTAACACTTGTAACCAAATTCATCTTTTTCATTTTTTCCTTTTCCCTTCTTGTGTGTTTCATGTGAGTAGGTACATGTATGCCTGTGTGTGGAGGCCCAAGGTAGACATCTGTTGTCTTCCTTGATTGCTTTCCATCTTATATGTTGAAGCAAGGTCTCTCAAACAAACCCAGAGCATACCAATTTGACTATTCTTCCTTGTCAGTTTGTTCTGGGGAGCCCCTGTTTTTGGCTCCAGCTTACTGTGATTACACTGATTACAACTGGCTGCCACAGTGGCCCAGTTTTTATTTTTGTGGGTGCTATATATTAAAACCAAGATCCTCATGCTTGCTCCTGAGCCATTTCCCCAATCTCATTTTCTTAATGTTTAAGTGGGTCCAGAGCAATACTAATTTTAATTATATTTTTCTTGTTTGTTAAGGTTTTCCATTACTGATTTGCATTATTTTAAAATGCAGCCATCATTTGATTTATTATTATTATTATTTTTTATTTGCCAGCCATTCTTGATTCCATCCAAAGAACTGCACTTTCTCTGTGAGCAGCTAACTACATGTGCTCTCAAGTCTTGCTTATTCAAAGGCAGTGTGCCCTATGCAGAAGCTCGAGGTGACAATTTAGCTGATCCACGAAGGTGGCTCCCACCAGTGTGCACCCTCTTCCTCATTGCAGGTCTCCTTACAGCTGTGTTACTATGTTACATTGTGGACCCATTTTCTCATTGCCACTACACTTACAGCTGTGTTACTATGTTACGTTGTGGACCTGCCTCCTCATTGCAGCTGTACTTACAGCTGTGTTACTATGTTACTATATTACATTGTGGACCCTCCTCTTCATTGTAGCTGTACTTACAGCTGTGTTACTATGTTACATTGTGGACCCTCCTCTTCATTGCAGCTGTACTTACAGCTGTGTTACCACGTTACTATGTTACATTATGGACCATCTTCCTCATTGCAGCTGTATTTACAGCTGTGTTACTATGTTACTATATTACTATGTTATATTGTGGACCCTCCTCCTCATTGCAGCTGTACTTACAGCTGTGTTACTATGTTACATTATGGGCCCTCTTCCTCATTGCAGCTGTACTTACAGCTGTGTTAATATGTTATCAATAGAAGGGTTTGTTGGAATCACTCCCTGAAGGAAATGTAACATCAGAATTCCCCCAAATGATCATTTCATGATAAAAAGGGAGATGTAAGAGGCTAACATTAAACTATGCTTTCTTTTTTAAAGATAAAATTATCATTTGTCATTTTTATTTCAGGGCTATTTTAAGTCTGGGCTTCAAGTGAATAGAAAAGTTCCATCAATTACAAAATATTATTGAGATTTTTTTCTGGTGCAGTCAGAAAGTTCCTCTAGATTGTGCGTATATAATACCTACAGGTATATCAATATGCATGTAGATGTAACTAAACATCCAGAAGTCTCGCTTAAAAAGCTCCTAGACTCTCAGACTTTGCGTTCAGTCTTATCTTTCTGTGTAAACTTCACAATGACTTATTTCATTTCAGAGTACTTCCTGGAATGTCTCTTTTTGGCAGGTGAATTTTCATAGCTAAAGTAACCTCCTCTCTGGGACAGATCTCTGAAAAGGAATATTTGAAAAGACAGAAAAATGTGGAGTGGATTAACAAGCACATAAGAGAGTCTGTGAAATGTGAAGGGAAGGCGTGGCATGCAGCACAGCCTAGCTTCTGTCATTTTCTCTACCCACACTTATTAGCTTTGCCCCTTTCACTAGGTCTCTTGGGCATGTTGCTTCATGTTCAGGAGGAAATGTGTTCCTCCCTTTTTATGAGTTAAATTTTAGCCAAAAATTTGACAATTTTGAATTTGGAGCCAGGAACTATTACATTAGTTAGGAAGTCACACAATTGCCATCAAACAAAGAAGCAATCAAGCAAAGAAACAAACAAATAAAAGAAGATATCAAATATAGTGGTAGAGGCTGGTATTCCTGACACTCAGGAAGCAAAGATGGAGAGATCATGAGTTCTAGGCTACATGAAACAATATCTCAATAAAACAAAAACAAAAGAGATGGGGATAAGGAATGGCAGAGAAAGAAAAAAGAAAAAAGAGGGGAAGAAAAAGAGAAATGAAGAATCAAGGTTATATATTATATTAATTTATTAGTTACAGAATATTAATAATCCTGATAGGTTTTTTATATCCTCATCAATCTGTGCTTTAGATGATATGTCTCTTTTGGAAATCACACCTGCTAAGTTAAGTAAGTTTTATTTTCCCACCTTTGACCACATTATTTGTGCATACTTCAGATTTCTCTCCCCAGCCGACATGACTCATATTCCTTGGGTCCTTGCTACTTGACAAGTGCCACTGGTTTCATGTATCTGCGTGTCTTCTAAACCTTCCAACAGGAACATACACACAAATAATTTTAAAAAGTTAGGTCCCACACATACATCTATATCCACATGTATCTATTTATATATTTATTTAGATACTATACAAAAGAGAAAACATGTTTCAGAGACAGCAAGAGGAAGCTGAGCTTGTCTGCAAAGCTTTGTTATCTGTGCAGAAGGAGAATGGAGCCCAGGAAAGAGGATACAGACTCATAGCCCCTCACCGGACCACCCTCCAACTTTTGGGCTAGTGTTTTCTGTATTCTGTCATGGAGAACCTTACCCTGGCATCCTGCAGGCCTTTCATGGTTTCTTTGTACATGCCCTTCTTTCTCCCACCCATTTGTCTCATTTCTTATGAGCCTTATCAAGTTCCTTCCCATCCGATTCCAGTCCTTGGGATGACCTCCATCCTTCTCTGTAGTTAGGAAAAGTTTGTCTTATTCTAGAGGCTTCTCTTGCAGAAAGCCATCTGTATCCCTATTCTCAGCTATCTCTATGAACACAGCACCTCATAGCTTAGTATTCCTTTACTCTGCCACTGGCCTTACTTTACTGACTGGAGCAAGGACATTTTATTCTAGATTTAGTTATATAAAATTAATAAATAAAAATTATAACTATTCATACTTTAAAAGGTGAGGATTTGACATATGTACACATTGGAAAATGTTTATTTATCTCATTCAAATTAATGTGAATATGTAAGAATGAGAATGTGTAAGATCTGCCCTTGGCAAGCTTCAAGTAAATATGAGAGTTATTAATTATAGTCACCGTATTGTCCATTATTCCCCAAGCTTACATAATTGAATATATGTCGTCTTGGGCCAACATATCACCACTTCCTCTACTACCCTATCCACTTTAGTAGCTTGATTCCATTTTTAGCTTCTAAGAATTTGATCTTTTTAAGTTCCATATGTAAATGAGATCATGTGACTTCTGTCTTGATGTGTCTGGCTTGTTTCATGTAGAGTAACATCCTCCAGGTTCATCCATGTCTTTGAAAGTGGCAGGATATTTCAATGTGCTCTCACACACACACACATACATGCATACACCTACCTACATATACACACAAGCCGTAATTTCTTCATCCATCTTTCAGGGATATTTCGCTTGTCAACACATCTGGCATTGTGACCATGATATGTGGTCATCTTTCTGACAGACTGATCTCTCTGCTTTGTAGATCTGCCCAGTAGCAGGATGATTGGATCAGAAGAGATCTCTGTTTTCATTTTTATTTCATGGTTTTCTGTAGTCCTGGCAGTTGCACACAGGGCCTTGCTCATGGAGACAGGAGGTCTACTACCGAGACCCTCCCAGCCCAGTAGTTGCTATTTTCAATAGTTTGAGGAACCCCCATTCCATGTCCTACAGTGACTGTACTGATCTCTCAACATCTGCTTTTGCCTTTTGGACAGTAACCATCCTGACAGGTGTCATGGCCCACCTCCTTGGGCTTTTAATTTTCATTTCCCTGGTGATCAGCGATATGAAGTAATTTGCACTGCTTTGCTTTTCTGGTCTTCAGGTTGAACCCCAATATCTGTCTCTGAGTTTTTATGAATCATGCATCAGTTCTCCACCACTTTTATGTTTTTCTCATCATACCCTTTGCTAGGCAAAAGGGCTAAATTTTCAGTATGGCAAGAGAGAGTTTTGTGTTTTGTCTTAGGAGTTTTCCCATTCTGTAAAGATTGCGGGTCTGAACCGATTCAGACCCTCTCCCTCGTCACGACACAGCTGCTGAACCGCACTCTGAGAAGTGGTCCCAGTGCTCTTGTGTCTGACTTAGCTCACTGGGCAGATGCCGGAGGACACACACTGACTCACTGCAATACAGCACGTCATGGCTTAGAATTAACATTTATTTGATTATGGAGAATGTATGCTCATAGTTTCAAGTTGGCTCTTGAAAATTTATGATAATTGTTTTCAAAATATTTCCATTGTGAAGGAAACTATAAGCAGAGAACTCAACGCTCTCTTCTGACCTCTGTGTGTTTCATGCATGTAGTGTGTATAAACTACATGCATGCACTTATACATTAAATAAGCAAATAAATAAATCTAGATAAATATTCATGTATGACCTATCTGTCTTAAACAAAACAGTGTGGTCTCAAGACGGGTATTCTTGAGAGTGTTGTCCGCTCTGTATTTTCCGCTGCTGTTCGGTGTCGAGTGCAGCAAACACGTCATGATGGAAAGCTGTGCCTTTCTTTCAGGACAATTCAGTATGCAGATGGTACTTGCTAGAGTGTTTCTTTCCATAGAGATTCTTTTTCATTTTTATCTTAAATATGTGCATTTATAATTAATTATCCTAACATATATTTGCTCTTTTTTTTGCTATACAGAGTTTTCTTCTGTTACACATCTGTCTTCTGTAGATACAAAGATGAGTTTTGAGTGAAAACTCACAATCCTGATTGATTGTGCTTCTTATTTTCATTCTTATCATAAATTTCAACTCAGTTGTTGCCTCTCTGACCTTTTATCATCCCTTCTGAGGACCCTGAAAAATGGAAAAGTAATGATAGCGTTAATTATTTGCATATATATTATTTTTCTTCATAGCTTCAGAGGGCAGTGATGAATCCCCTGAGAATGAGGATGCACAGCTGCTTTAGGAATAGCAAATATTTTCTTTCCTTCCTTACAAAAATGAAATGCAAATCCTGTGGAAGCTCAAAAAGAAGATGGAGGCGAAGCCAAATTTCATTCAAGATGTTTGAAAGTGGCATGGAAGGGCCAAAGCTTCAGTCCTGGACACCGTATCCCTCTAACTTCCTGATCTTCAAGTGCTTGGATAGATACATCTGAGAGATGTTGCCTGGAAGTAATATTCCCAGGTTGGTTCAGTTTTCAATGCTTATTGTGTTTCTATCAGCGCCATGGTATGATGGCACAAGCAACAATAAATTACTTTTCTTTTAAATTCTAGTGTGGCTTCTTAATTTTTTATTTAATAGTTTTATTTCTCTTTTGAGATGAAAGCAACTCATCTACACCACTCCTACCCTTCCTTCTTATAGCCAACTGTTGCATATATAATGTTCCCCAGATTTTGAATGTATTGAGTATATGCTTGGTATAGGAGGTCCTTCTTTCTATGTGTTCCTTTCATTGGTTAAATAAAGAAGCTGCCTTGGCCTTTTGATAGAGCAGGACTTAGATAGGTGGGGAAAAGAGAACGGAATGCTGGGAAGAAGGCAGTGTGGCAGACACCATGATTCTCCTGCCCGAGACTGACGCTGGTTAGAAGCTTTCCCCGTAAGCCACGACCTCGTGATGAACACAGATTATTAGAAATGGGTTGAATCAAGATGTGAAAGTTAGCCAATAAGAAACTAAAACTAATGGGCCAGACAGTGTTTAAATGAATACAGTTTCTGTGTAATTATTTCGGGAGTTAAGCTAGCCGGGTGTCGGGAGTGCGGTCCGCTCCTCATGCTACATATGCTTACTGGCTTTGAACTTTTGCAAAATTTTAATTGGAACTTTAAAAAAAAACTTAAAAATATTTTATATATGTGGCATGCATGTGATCGTGCATGTTCTCAAGTGTGTGGGAGCTCATGTTTATGTCAGTGTATGAGCATGTGGAGGCCTTGAGACTGATATCAGAGATTTTCCTCAGTCTATCTTATTTATGAAAGCATGGTTTTTATTGAACCCACAGCTTACTTACTGATAAGGGCAGTATAGCTAGTGGGTTTGCTCTGGGGACTCTCCAGTGCACTGGGGTTATTGGCAGATGCCATGCCTGCCTGCCTTTTACATAGTTTCTGTGGGTCTGACCCCTAATCCTCTCATTTGTGGCTAGATGTTTTATCCACTAAGGCATCTCTCTAACTTGTCTTTATAATCATCATCTTCATCATCATCATTATTTTTGCTTTCTATTTCTTGAATCAAAGTTCCATTCTGTAGCCCAGACTGGCCTCAAAGCCTCAGCCTCTCACTTGCTGGTGTGTACCACCATGCTTGACTTTATTATTAGTTCTTAAAGATGACTCCAATCTCTTTTTGCTTAAAAACAAAAGCAAAAAAAGCCACAGTTCTTAGGAATAAGATTGATGCTGTGAGAGCATTATTTTTGGAAGTTAATTAGGTTGTGAATCTTAGCTGGATTGAGTGTTGATCTTTGCTTATAATGAATGCTTTTGAAATGAGTTAATGACTGAAAATAGAGAAAACCCATAAACGTTGATGTTGGAAATCGACAGAGAGGTGGGAGCACATGTTTCTCTCCCTAATTAGGGATGGTTCTGTAGCATTGCTGTGATACATATTTGTTTAGCCACTATATGAATACTGCAATCATCAGGAAGTGATGGAGATCCTAGAAAGAGAGGACTCCTTCCATCCTGCCACAGGAGTGAAACCCAAGGGCTTACACATACTGTGCCTAGTGTGTACCACTGCACTGTTTAGTGTGTACCACTGTACTGTTTGTGTTTGTGTGTGTGTGTGTGTGTGTGTGAACTTGACAAAAGTTAAGTTCATCTGGGAAGAAGAAACCTCAATTGAGAAAATATCTACATCAGATTTGTCTATACAGAAGGCTGTGGTTCATTTTATTGATTAATGACTTACGTGGGAGGGCCCAGCCCATAGTGGGCAGTGCCACTCTGGATAGGTGGTGTTGGGCAGTATAAGAAAGCAGACTGAGTAAGCCATGGGACACAAGCTAGTAAGAAACATTCCTTCATGGCCTCTCTTCAGCTACTGCCTTGCTTGCCTTAAGTTCTTGTTCTGACTTCCTTCACAATGGACTGTGAGCTATAAAACAGAATAAACCCTTTGCTCCTTGAGTTGCTTTTGGTCATGATGTTTAGCACAGCAGTGGCAAAGTAGAGCAAACACTGACCTCTATCCCCAGCCTTAAAAGGTCTTCATATCAAATACTCATTGAAGCAAGTCATGCACCTGCTACACAGTTACTACTGGTTATTATACAAGGGGTACTTTCCTAGCTTTGGCATTTCCATCTTGCAGCTGAAACTTTCAATCCCAGCTCTACAGTTTTTTTAGTAACAACATGTAATTGATAGTTCCTATATAAAATTATTTAATTAAATACTGCTAAAGGAGAAGTGTTATGTTGAGTCAAAAATGGCCTGGATGTGTCCTTGATTCGTTTTTCCTAACATCTAAATCTGGGGTCTATGTGTCTATGTCTTTCCCCTGAGTTAAGCTGTCCTTTGTTTGTCCCAGCTTTCCCATTTCTTTCCTTTCTCCGAGGAAGTGCTTATCTGTTCTTCCTAGAGAGTTGGGCAAAACATACTTGGTACTTATCTTTAAAGAGTCCTGGGTTGCTGGCGCAACTTCTCTGTGTGTGTGGTTCTAGGGAAAGCCTGCATGCTAGGAGGGCTTCCACTCGGCTGCAGCCCCAGCACTCCTTCCATTTTCATGTTTTTTAAGACAGGGTCTCACTGAGTTACTTAGGCTGGCCTTGAATTCACTCTATGACCCAAGCTGTCAGCCAGTTTGGCATCTCCTTGCCTCAATGTCCTGAGTGGCTGGGATTGCAGGCACTCACCACCATGCCTGACTGGCATGAAGACCTTGTCTTAGCTAGACTTAATTATATCCTGATTGAGCAGTGGGATTCTGACCCAGGACTTTGATGTGGGATGAGGGGTGAATTAACAGTCTTCCCCCAAACTCCAAAATTGTCCACCCAAGGTGCCCTGACAGCAAATTCAGAGAAACAATGGCATAGTTGGAAGTTGGGGTGGGGAATGGGGAGGAGACCTTTGAGCTTCATGATCCTGGTTTTGCTTTTGCCTACCCTTATTCCCATTAATCGCCCTGGTATCTGCACCCTACTTGTCTAGAGTCAGTTTCAGATATTGTCACTGCTGTTTTTCATCAAAGGATACCTTTGGTTTTCCTTGGTGTGCATATACCAAGTTTTCTGTACCATCTGCTACACGTGTATGTCTTGTAAACATTTTTTTTTCTCTTGGGACAGGGTCTCACTGCACAGGCTGGCCTGGAACACACAATCCAATTTCCTCTGCCTCCTACATGTTGGGATTACAGGTGTGTACCACCATTCCCAGCCTTAATATATGTACTTTTACTTGCCCATTTTGCCTTAATAAAACTATTTTGAAGGATGTTATCCATGAGATATACAGCCAATTTAAAGGTATCCTGAAGTGAAAGAAACATTTTACAATAACAATCTGTGTTTTACAAATATTTCTTAAAAAACTGGGGTCATCACTGATGTGAACCTATAGCCCTGCCCCCAAATGGTTGCAGTAAAATTAAAACCAATGTGGTTCCTATTCTGCCACACAGAGCCTTATCTGTGTTCTCCAGATGTGTGGAAACCATTTCCATTTCTGTGTCCTCATCACATGTATTTGACACTTTGTGTTCCCTTCCTCTTCAGACTAGGTTGCTTTGCAGTATTCCCATAAAGAGCAACATTTTTCAGAGCATCTTAGAATTCCTTCTCCTTTAATCCCGTTGTGACAATTGCCATTTCAAAAATTAGAATTAATTAATTACCTAGAGAAGCTGTGTTGTGCAGCTTTCTATGACTTGGATCTCACTGTAAACAAACCTAGCTTGAACTTGTGGTGATCTTCCTGCCTCTGCCCCTAGAGCTTTGGGATTGCAGTCCTGCACAAGCTCCCGTGTTAGCACGTTAAGCTGTGGTATGTCACACATAGCATAATTGAGCATGTTAATCCTTTGTAAGTATGCAGTTGGTGGAGCTGAGTGAACTCACATTGTGCAACCCTCGTGTCCAGTTCTGGAGAACTTTCTCACCTTCCAATATTGACACTGGTTCCCTTAAACAATAGCTTTCCATCTTCCCCTCCACCAAGCCCTTGGCAAACAGGACTCTGCCTCCTTCCTTTATGGATTTGCTTACCACATCTAAGTGGGATTGGGAACGACTTGTCTTTTGTGACTGATGCATTTCACTTAGTGTAATGTGCAGTAGAATGTGTAGAATTTTGACATTTCTCATGTTAACATTAATCTCTAGCTTTCTTCTTTCCTTGTTATCCCATCTTCAATCTTCCTAGAGAGTGATCCTCAGTGCTGCACTTGAGCTGTTGAAATAACATATTAACAGCTCTCTGGAGAGTCTCTTCCTGTTTCCAGATTTAATGTGTGCTCATCTTTGTAAGCATGACTCTCTTCTGCATTATAGAACATGAGATAACCATGGATAGGTTGTTGATGTAACACAGAGATGGTGCATAATATTCTTGATAGAGTCATTGCACTGTCTTACCTGATAACTTTCTACTCAAGTTCCTACTACTTGATGTCTATAGCTGTAATCTTGTTAAGACTCTTTCAAAAACTTCTGTCATGTACTTAAATTTATGACCCATCATTAGCCAAGGGTCTCTGTTTCAGACAGTTATATAACTTTTTCCATGTTTATGTCCCTACTTCCCTCTCCCTTTTCTTTCCCTTTTACTGTGTGTTCTCCCTTCCCTCCCTTCCTGATTTCTTATCTCCTTTTCTCCTTCCCTCCTGATTTTTTCCTCTCTCTCCTTCACTTGCTAGTTCCCTCTTCTAATCCCTCTAGATTGACAATTCCAGCTTTCTTGATCTATCTGAAGATGCTGTGTCTGGCACTGGTCACCTCTACTGAAACTTTGCAGTTGCTACAGCCTTGTTATAATCTAACTCTTAAACACCATGACTAGACATTATGCTATACTAAGTAGACCTTTCCAAACTCACTTTAATGTCTTCAAAGTCCTTTTTTACAGTCCCATGCCAACAGGCCAGCTGTAAGCATATACATAGAGTAGGGCATCAATATTTTTGTGTTGTTAACATTTTATGTTAATATTGTAATAATAGAATAAGTTATCCATTCCCTGAAAAACTTTCCAGATACAGTTTGCCATTTTCTGTCTCCTTACTATTTCTAATCCATCCACCTTTAATTTGTTTGAAAATGATTTTATCTTGGTAAATATTTAGGGAAGCCATCAGCATGCTCTCTTCATCTTGAGCAGCACAGAAAGGAGGTTTTTGATTGAGTATTTATTCAGCCTAGTGCCATCCCAGCCTTAGAAGAACTTGATCTATCTATTATCATTAGATGCACATTCAAGGAATGAGGAGCAAACACCACTTTCACCAGTAATATTGGAAAGTAGACATTGACTTCTGTCCCTACCATTGGAACGCTGGTTTTCTCACATAGAATTGTGTACATAGCAAGCATATTGCTCAGACCCTTAGATTTTCATTTCCATTAGGCCACTCTGCACATTCCATGTCTTTTTCTGAATGACATTAAGCTCTAAGTCATTGTTGAGTGGGAGAGATGATTCTTAGACTTCCTTTTGCTTCCAGTATGGGTGGATGTGATGGCCTCTGCCTGATCTTGATTTCTTCCTCTTCCCTTTGAAGGCCACCACAGTAAGTAAATGTCAAATGATGCAATAAAAGTGAGGTCACACATTTGAAGTCCATAGAGGTATTAGCTCATGCCACACATGTAGCAAAGAAATGGATATTATATAATCAGCTCTGTAAGGACTATGGCTTAGAGTTGCAGTTTCTGATAAAACCCTAAGCATAAGTAGCACAGAGGGCTGAGGGTACAGGTGGTGGGAGATTCTTCATCTAGCATCACAGGTCCTAGGTTCAGTTCCCAGCACTGTAAGAAAGACATGAGTATCAGTTGCCTGCCCTGGTGGTTTATAGTCCAGTCAGAACAACTTGGCAATTACAAGTATGTGAACTTGACCTTTTTGTGGGACAGTGAACATCTCAAAGGATTCACTGAGCCAAGGCCTAAACACTGAATAGAGGTTTCAAGACAGAAAGGGACACAGCGGGCTTTCCTCGGAGACTACAGTGTGTGAAGTCCCCAGTGGAGAACAGCCGTGCTTTGGGGCTCTGGGTGCAGGGTGCACGGAAGGAAAAGCAGAGAATATGGAAGAGGAACAGTTGATGGAAACAGACCTAAGAACAGTCGGTAGGGCAAAGTGTATCGGGGCCCAATTTTTCTTGCTACAGAATGAATCATTTAGGAAGCTACTAAAAGTTTAGTCATGGAAATATTGTAGTTTACTTTGTTTTGAAGTGATGGCTCATCTGTATTACAGAGAATGAATTAGAGGAGGCCAAGGCTATTGCTGTGTCCAAATATTTGCACAGAGTTGTGGCTTCCCTTTGTTGTCCCGTTGTTCCCAGGAGCCATTTAATACCTCTTAAGTGTTCATGGAAGAATAAATAATGGCTTAATCAGTAAGTGCAGTAGAGCAGCAGTTTGAGTGTCACAGAATAGCATCTTTGACCCCAGAGAGAGCTCGAGAGAGAGAGAAAATGGAAGCATTTTAGAGAGCTAAGCATATTATCAAGAATCACGCTCTATGTGAATGCAGGCAATGGACAGGCACTATGAAAGGGGGTATAAAGCTAATTGCTTCTCTAGTTCTAACTCTGCCATGTAGATAAATGCGTAAGATACATTTGACAGTGAAAGCATAAAATCTACTGTGAAACCTCACAGCTTCCGTGTCAAATGTCTACTCTATAGAGAAATTCAATACTAATTATATGCTAAATTATATAGCTTTTTGGTCAGTAACTTTGGGTGTGCATTTTTTATTTGTAATATTTCATAACAAGGTTTAAAATAACCTTTAAAATAAAACAAAAGCATAAAAGAGGAGAATCATATTCTATAAAGCTTATTAGACTTAAGGAGGTGATGGGAAGGCAGGAGGCAGCAAAACTTTCAGATTTCTATGCTGAGCATTTAAGTGGAAGATGGTAAGGAATATTCTCCCTGAGATATAGAAAAAAAGAAAGAAATTTGTGGAAAATCTGTATTGGTGAATTCGATTGTTTCATATATATATTAATACATAATTATGAATAGTAACATTTAGCATATTTATGTGCACATGCATTATTATGAACCCATGTGGTGCATGTTTTCCAGTCACCCAGTCAAGGTATGAGAGGACATATTCTTTCTTGGGAATTTATAGGAAAGTAGGTGCTGTTCAGAACCCAAATGCTTGACAATAGAGTATAGAGGGTGTTGAAGTTAGATTTGGACTTAGCATCAGATAGTAGGAACAAGCATCATTCCACTTCATCCAATGTGAAGTCAAAATAAAGATGAGTCAAGTGAGGTCCACTCTGGGATTTCTGCTAAGTCACAGCATAGAAAATCTTCCAGTATCACTTTGTCAGTTTACTTTAAGGAATCTATTGAAGATTGGGTGTGGGAATATATACCTTCTCAGCACTCAAGAGACAGAGGCAGATGCATCTCTATGAGTTCCAGGTCAGGCTTATATGAGCAGAGCATTCTAGTCAGGGCTACAAAGTGAGACCCTGAATCACACAGAAAATATGACTGAAGCTGGGCCGACTGGAGCACCCCTGTCTTCCCAGCACTTTGAGGTGGAAGCAGGAAGACCCGGAATTCAAGGCTAGCCTCAGCTACATGATAAATTGTAAGCCAGCCAGAGCTACATGAGACCCTTTGTCAAAACAGAGACAAAATAAAATTCAATTATGCTTCTTGACATATGTATTTTGTCAACCTTTGTTATAAATTATGTGGCTATCAGGATTTCCCCCCCTCTAATTATTCCTTATGCCCTCTGATAGGAGCAAATTTTAAGGTATCTCTAGAGTAATTGAATGAGTTCAAGTATAGGAAAAAATGCCAAACAAAAGCTAGATAATATTTTCTAGCTAAAAAAATGCAGATTTCTTGAGACTTATAAATTCTTTAACGTGAGTTCAAATGTATCGTTTTTTTCCTGTGAGTTATGCACAAATATTTGCCCATAGTTAGCCAATTTATGATGTTACTGTTATTTCTTTCCAGTGTCTATGTTTTCTCATGGGCTAAAATTAGAGCAAATACTGATGCTTTTGAAAACTATTAAACACATAGAAGCCATTACCACACATAACCATGCCCAGTGGTAAGACACGGATTATAAAGTACGCATGGCTTTGGAACCCAGAAGATCAAAGCATATAGGGTTGCAGATAAGCTTAATGGTACATTTTTAACCCTCTGAAATATCTCTTATTTAATGACTTTCTATTTTAACCACAAAATGTCAAGATATTGATGTTCTATTTATTGCTGATTTCTCTTTTGCTATTTTTTCCCTTCTTTTTGTATCATGCCATGGCAGCTGTTTCCCTAACCCCTCACCCCAACCACAAGCTTTCCCACACTCCTTTTTAGGGTTTTCTTGGTCTTGATTCTTAGGGTGGCAGATAATAGACACACATTGAAACTGTAATGAGTCCCCCGTCCATAGGGTTCTCCAAGGGGATATTCATTTTATTCTGAAACAAGATAGCTGTTTTTGCATATTTTGTTATTCAGTTTACCTTGAAGAAGCCCTTGGCTTTCTCATATTAATTTCTGATTCCTTCCTGATGTGCTTCAGTCCTGATGTGCTGACAGGTTGCTCTTGGGTTCTGCAGCAGTGTGAATGAAGCTCACGTGATGTGGGATTCCCCTCTGTATGCTGCGAATACCATTGGTTAATAAAGAAACTGTCTTAGGCCTGCACAGGGTAGAATATAGCCATGGAGCCTCCTCCAGAGACAGACACACTGAAACATTGCTGGGAGGCCATGACCTTATGGTGATGCACAGATTAATGGAGATGGGTTAAATTAAGATGTAAGAGTTAGCCAGAAATATGCTTAAGCTATTGGACAAGCAGTATTGTGTACAGAAGAACTTGGGGTGAATATCTAGGAAGCAAGATGTCTCTGTCAATTCTAGAGTTTTGGAAGTTGCTTACTGCCTGTTTAGTCATCTATAATCAAGCTTGTAGTCATGTTAGTTAGATTTTTCTAGATGAACAGATAAACTGTTTTAATAACTTAGGACTTTTCATGACACTGAGACACAACTGCTCCTGTCTGCACCAATTACTTCAAGACAAGATGGACATCGAAGAGGTTCTTCATGGAATTTGTTAGACATTTAGGCAAGAAACTGCTCGTGCCTGGGCTGCTTGTTGTAATGCTGTATGAACTGGACATGCAGGACCCACAGAGAAATGACTGCTAAACTTGCCTAAAGGTGAGATGGTCTTTCAGGGTTCCTGCTTCATGAAAGAGTCTGCCAGAACACAGAAGAAAGTGACTGAAAACTGCCAATATAGGTGGAACTGTCTTTGAAATTTCCTGCGTCATTGAAAAGTCTGACAGATACTATGGGCCTATAGGCTGCAGATGGCTGTCCCAACAACATTTAAAGGGGGATATGCTGTAGAGATTTGCATTGGTATGGATCTTGGTTTATTGATACACATTTAAGGTCAATTTTGTTATATGTATATTTCTGCTCTTGATTAAGGTATTGTGTTTGTGTAGCTCATTTAAAAATGTAATGTATAATTAAGAAATGTATAAATAATAAATTAAACAAGCCACTTAAAGATGGACTATACACAGAGAGTCTGGAATATGTAAACTAAGATATGAGAGTTAGCCAGAAATACACTCAAGCTATTGGCCAAACAGTTTCTGTGTGGTTATTTCAGGGCTGAGCAGCCAGGAACAAACAAGTGGTCTTATTATAACACTCATGGGTGTCAGAGACTGAGGCAGAGACAAAGGGCAGCGTGGACTTCAGTGCGGTATAAACATCATAGGGTCAAACCCAGACATGTAAAAGCTTGTGTCTCAATATCACATTCAGTTTCCATGGTACTAATAATGATGTCTGTCTGTCTATCTGTACATCTGCCTATCTGGTCTGTCTATATCTCTACCCCCTCCCATATGTGACTGAATAGTTATAGTTCAAAGTAAGTATACAATTAAGATTCATTAGACATTAACTCAGCACCCACTCTGTGCCAGGAATAGAAGAATAACATGTTTAAATATGGAAATTTAAAGTGCTCCATGAATACTGAATACTTAGCATAGACTGACTTCACACTCAGCGTGGTGTTGCACACCTGTTATCCTACCCCTGGTGGGAATGGAGGTAAAAGGAGCAGGAGTTCAAGGCTGGGCTGAGCTATATATCATGCTGTCTCAAAACATCAACAAGAAAGTAACAGAATTTAGGATTTTACTGGTGCAGACTTTCAGCTACATGATTTTTAGATTTCGTGATCTTCACTGTCGGTGGAGGAGCATCTCCCAGGTTGGTGTGTGGGTGCTTGTGACATCCTGTTTGTGCACAGGTGGAATGAGTGGCTCAAAAAAAAAAAACCCACCTCACTTAAGGACATCAACACTCTTGGATTTAACGACCTGGTATTGGCAACTCAACAGTACATAGAGCAAACTAAATGTTGTTTATTTTGCTTTTCTTTGCAGAGTGAGGATCCAAAATGAACTTGCTTTTTTAGGTTGCTCCTAGCAGCTGCTTAATACATTTGAAGTGCTCAAAGGAAGAATAAAGAATAAATAACAGTTTGGCCAAGAAGTGAAATAATGAATTTGAGATGCATTTGAATTTGTAAATTTAATATAGATATGATCCTTCAGTGTATGAGTGCCTGTGTGTGTAATTATGTAGTTTAAATTAAGATAAGACCATAATTAAACATTCAAGAAGAATTGATAGCCAGCTATGATGTACCAGGAATACTAGAACAAATAATATTTTCTAAAGATAAGAAACTTGAAAGCATATCACATGTAGCAGTTTTTTGCTCATACAGTATAAGCCAACAATAGGGGAACTGTGTTTGTTTGATTGTTTGCTTGCTTGTTTTGAGACAGGATCTCACATAACCCAGACTGGCCTCAACCTCAATGCTTAGATTTTGAACTTCTTATTCTCCTATTTTCTCCCCCCCTCAAAAATTGAACAAAGACTGGCTTACCTGACTTCTTAAATCTATGGTTTCTATACAATTTTTAGATGATGTGACTTTGACATATTTGTGCTAATCATTTTAATTGCTCAGATTTCTGTGTATGTAGGCTGAATATAAAATGAAGGGCTATCCTTAATCGTTTTTCTTTTAGAAAGTGATGTGGATCTGTATGCTATGAATACCATTGGTGAATAAAGCAACTGCCTTGGACTGTTGATAGGGCAGAATTTAGATAGGCAGGGAAAACTAAACTGAATGCTGGGAGGAAGAAGGCGGAGTCAGGGAGAAGCCATGTGGCCCCACCAGAGACAAATGCCAGAACTTTAGCTGGTAAGCCACAGCCATGTGGCAATATACAGATTAATAGAAATGGGTTAAATTAATATGTAAGGGTTAGTCAATAAGAAGCTACAGCTAATGGGCCAAGCAGTGATTTAATTAATGTAGTTTCTGTGTGATTATTTTGAGGCTGAGCATCTGGGAACCAAGAGGTGGCCTCCCCACAGCAAGAGAGAACTTGGGACTTTGTGTGACTGTTAAATTATTTTAATTCATATGAATCCTACATTTTTATATTTTTATATTTCAAGGTGGAAATAGGTGATTTTCTAATTTTCTTTGCAAATTTATCTTTTCCTTTTGTATAAGCATATCCTAGTTAAAGTTGGTTATCTTCATGTGAAAGAAAGCTTTCAAAGATGTTGTGAGGGGTGAGCCACCTTGGGCCCATTGTGAGGGCCCAGGTGCTGATGCTGATCCAGTTCTGTTAGCTGAGCCTCACTTCCGTGCTTTGGTCATTGCTTAGGAAGATGACTCATGCTGCATTGCATGGCATTCCTTACTTTTAGAGTCAGTTATCCCCCTACCACCCCCCCCAAACCATAGTACACAGAAGTAATATTTAAGAAAGGACATTTTGAGCATATTTGAGTGAATTTTTGTTTATGGTTTACTTTGAACTTTTAAAATTGCTTTATTTGAAAACAGAGTATAAACCAAAATTTATATATTCAGGTACTGATATATTTGAGAATATTTTACAGGATATGGTAGTAGCTTCAGTCTTGAAAGGTAAAGCATACTCCTGATTTCATTACCTGTGGCAGAAATAGAGATGAAAATCAGGCTGTGCATGCTAAACGGCTGAGCATTTCTCTGGCAAAAGTTGTCGCCAACTCAAAGAGACAAGATGTGTGTGAATTTATCATCCAGTTCTCGTCAAGAGCTCTAAGTGACCGGTCCTGTAGCTCTACTGGGCAGTGACAGCATTGTGATTGTCTTGCTCAAGGTATGCTTGTGTCCTATGGCAGAGGGATGGTACTCACAATTTATTGAGCAGGGGGCTAGAGAGATTGCTTGGTGGTTAAGAGCATGTACTGCTCTTCTGGGACACCTGAGTTCAGTTCCTGATACCCAGGTCAGATGGCTCATAACAATCTGTAACTCCATTTCTAGGGGATCCTTGGACACCCTAGCATATACATGGCACATCCCCACACAAGTAAACATGTAAGAAATAAATGCTTTTTAAAAAGATTAATTAAATATGAAAATATCAGGTGATAAAACTGATGTTTTTTCAAATACTTATTATGTATTCCAGCCTATTTACCTGTATTATTTTTGAGTTTTTTTTTAAAATCAAGATTATATGAAGCTGTCTCATGCTTGTAATTCCAACACTTGCGTCCCTGTCTGAGGCAGGATGATTGCTTCAAGTTCAAGGCTAGCATGAGCTATTGTGTGAGACCCTGTTTCAGAAAACCAGACAACAAAGGAGTTCATGTAAAACATATATGTCCCATGCACATTAACAACAATATGACTTATCATTGTATGAGTCGTGTTTCTTGTGGCTATGATAATGTGACATGAGAGAGGAAGGATGTGTTGAGGCTCATGTGGCACAGGTGGCTTTATGTCAACTGTGACTTGCATTCCTTCACATTCCCATGAGACAGGAAGTACAAAGCAACAAGAAGCAAACAGTAAACTGAAATCAAGAGTCCCCCAACAGCCCTCCACCTCCACTTATCTGGTGATGTTTTTATAACTTTGATTATTTTCATATAAAGTTTTTTTTTAATATGATTACATTGAAACAATCATCCCTGAAGCAAGAGATTGAAAATAAATATGAACAATAACCATAAATACTTCTAATTGTCTGTAATGGATATTTTAAAAATATTTTAGTGCTTTTCTTTTTTATAGTTTGCATGCTTAGGATCTAATCAATCCTGCATATTTTAAATTAGCATTTGGAACCGTTTTCTGTTCCATTAAAGTGTATGAACACCATTTGTATGTTTCTTTTGAAATTAAACAATTATTTATGAGTATGGGGGTGTGCCTACTTCTATATGGGTACACATAGTGGCCATAAAAGGGCATTAGATCTACTGGAACTAGAGATATAGATGGTTGTGAACTACCTCCTGTGGGTGCTGGGAGCTGAACCCAGGTCCTGATCCTCTACAGGAGCAGCAAGCACTCTTAATAGCTGAACTATCTCCTCAGCCCCTTTATAATTCTTAATGACTTTTAAAAAACAATCTCTCCATGTTGGGCAGGTTTTCACCATTAATAATGTCAAAGTGATTGTTATGAATTCTTGTTTGCATTCAACTTTTTTCTAATACAGCCGTGTAAGTGGAGTTACAGATTAAAGCAGATTAAAGAAATCAAACCCTGTTCTTTGAAATAATAGTTTAAAATCTGATCATTGGAATTAGAAAGAGATTCTTTTCATCACTTCAGAGCAACGACTTTCAAGAGCTCCATGACTCATCTTGAGTTGCTACTGAGAAGAGAGAGCAAGGCATGGATAGGACCTCCTCTTTTTTTTTAATTTTTCCATTCAAAAAATTGACCCTTCCTCCCCTTCTTCCATTCCCCGCCCACTCCCCCACTAACTCTCCTCCCTCCCCCTCCATCCTTAACAGAGGGCAGGGTACCCTACCCTGTGGGAAGTCCAAGGCCCTCCCCCCTCCATCCCGGCCTAGGAAGGTATGCATCCAAGTAAACTAGGGTCCCAAAAAGCCAATACATGCAGAAGAGACAGGTAGGACCTTCTCTTCTACATCATTTTCTTATGTCAAATCAAACTAAAATAGCAAAGATGTATTCTAAAACATTAGTTTTTGGATAGAGTAAAGCCAAGATGTGCTAATGTCATGAAGTTACACTGTATCTGGTGAGGAATGCTTTATTAACAAAACTCACCAAAATTTCTCTTAGGAAAATATAGGAAACTATTTAGAAATTGGAGACAATATGGGGAGGCCAGGACCCTGCTCTGTTCTCATTCTGTTCTTTGCACAAAGCTGGCTGTATTAGTTATTGTTATTGTTGCTGTGACCAAATTCCTAAGAAGAAACTCAGCAGAGGCTCAGCAGAGGTAGTGTTTGTTCAGGCTCACAGTTTGGGGATACAGTCCACCATGGTGGGGAAGGCATGACACAGAGGGTGAAACCGCTAGTTATTGTCTCTATAGTCAGGAAACAGCAGGCAGGAATTAGAGACACACACACACACTATATGACTGTAAGGTCTGCCCCTAGTGACTCACTTTAAGACTCTTTTTTCTAAGTTTTCACATCCTGAGAAAACAATTCCATTAGTTGGGGGCTGAATGTTGAAGAATGTGAGTCTGTTAAGGGCATTTCACATTCCAACATTGGTTATCAAATGGAGTGAAGGCTTTAGAGGAGGGCCCATACTGCGTTTCAGAAAGAGATGTTCGTGCCGTGCGTGGTCTTGGTGGAATAGAAGAGAAGAAAATATAGGAAACCAAGGCTTGATCAAAAACTGTCATTTGACTCACATCTGTAAATGCTCCCTGTTTCTCTATATTCCATTATTAGGAGGAGAGTCTCAGAAAATATGGTCCCCTTCACCAGATTTGCAGGATCTTTAATATGGGAATCAGCTGAGCTTTATAATGAGAGACAACCCAGGCTATTGCATGTTCTTATTGCAGACATCAAGGGAGAATAAACTGGTAATTACAAATAGGATTGGCCATAAGTAATGTTGGGTCAGGAACTTTCAACCTTACTGGCATTTACTCCAGTTCTACATGTGTTCCAAGAGCCAGGCCCTAGGTAGAGGCTTGGTCACATTAATTTCTAGGAGCACTTCCTGCCAAACTCAGTACTTACTTTTCATTGTTGTTTTGAGCATGTTCTCAGGGCTTAATTTTTTTCTTTTTGTTTTTCCTGATCACGCACCATATTTATCTCTAGAAACAAAGTCTTCTGAGTGCTTCTAAGTGAAGGTGTAATCTTTCCACTTTGTCTTTAGAGTCCAGCAAGGTTATTGGGCAATAAAAGAGCGAATGTCTTACCCTGCACTTTACATGTCCTTGGTGTGGCAGGCATTTGGATTACACTTTGATTAAGGAGAGGTGTGGGATATGAAAGGTTCAACTTGAGAGCAGGAGAACCTAAAAACTCCAAAGCCAAACAAAAGATAAAACCGTAGTCTTTTCTTCTCATTGAAGGTGTTCAACTATGAACCAGAACATAGTCCTGTAGGTACAAAACAACAGAGGACATTAAATGGGAAGACACCAACTGTACTGGTTAATAAAATAGCCTTTGAGGTGAATGTGGATGTCCTGTGATATCTGAAATCAGTTCAAATGTCCAATTAACCATGTTAGAATATCACGGCATTGATCTGGCACGTGTTCTTATTCTCTTCTAACCCCCACCTCCACCCACAGAGGTTGATTTCTCATTTTTGTTTGCTTTCATGTGAATATAATTTTAATGTTTTGATGTTTACCTGCCTCTTTATACCAACAGTAGCCCTAACTTTGACAATCAAATTAGTTAATGTTTTTATATGTCTTTATCAGAGTTAAATCTCTGTCCACAGCACGTAACTCAGGGCTGTGAAGCCATTCTATTGGCTATGAAGTTTGTTACTTAATTGCAGCCAAGTTAATCTGTAGAATCGAACAATTATCCTGGCATCTGCTTTGAGGGTTTATAACTTGGCATGGTATAAGCAAATAGCATAAAGCACTTGTTCTGATGTGTGCTTCTCAGAGTTTTTATTGGTAATAAAAAGGGGGAGAAAGAGAGACTGGCTCACTTTCATGCTTGGGAACAGAGTTAGCTTCTAACCTTTGCTATGAACAGGAAGTGGGAGAGGTGCACCGAGGCCTGGTTTTGTGGCCAGGCCAGAGTACTCCGTGTCCCCAAGTGTGGCAGTCAGGTTTCATGTCTGTCTGGCTTTTCAGTCCTTTGAATAACTGTCCTTTGAAGTTCAAAAAGCAGAGATTGGTTGTGAGTAGCATAAGGTGTGAGCAAATATTTGGAAAAACCCAAGTCCTGGGAATAGCCTGTCTTGGATAACCCGCCTGAGACTATGAGAAATGCCTTCCACTTCCATACCTGCAATGCCAGGCTGTGTTAATATGACAGCGTGAGCTTCTCAGACAGGAGCTGCTAAGGATCAGCTTCACTTGTGATTTTAGATGAAGCTGTTGCTGTATTTACTTTTAAATATTCGGGAAGCACTATGAAGTGTCTAGTCTATTAAGATGCCAAGCTAGCCCTGTAAGTGTACCCCCTTTTTAGTAATTACAAATGAGTATCAGAAGAAAAAAATTATTATGTTCTTAATTAACCTTTAATTCAATTGCATGTTGTAAAAAGGGAAACCATTATAATATACATAGTGTCTTGGTTTAAAAATTATCTTTCTCTTATCAGAACAAAAATTAAGTCATCTTTACTGAAAACTCATTCTTGCCAAGCTCTTGTTCTATAAATATATTTGAGAAGGTATGACCTAGACTTTGTTAGATGACAGAGATAATTACCACATCTTCATTGTCTTCCAGCCAAGACTGTTGTTGTCTTATCTTCCTTTCAAAACAAGGAAAACAAGTAGATTTGTTTCAGAAGTGAGATGTACGTGGGACTTTACATATCTGGGAATGCATGAATTTAAGAAGGCAGCCTGAGTTCCTGGCATAATCATCTACTGATTTAGAGATGATTCTTTTAATAAAGATTTCATTTTTAGTTCTCTGTGTAATTGTGTATCTGCGTGTGAGACTGTCCATATGAGTCTGAGTTCCCACTGAGACCAGAAAGGGGTGTTAGATCCTCTGGAGCTGGAGTTATACAGAACTGGAAGCAACCAGACTTGATTCTCTGCAATAGCAACAAGTGCCCTTAACAGAAAACTGTTTTTCCTGCTCCTTGGAGATAATTCCTGAAAGCATAAAGATTAAATTTTAGTCCTAACATAGCATTTAGGTTCTAGAGTACATTATTTTATAACATGAATGCCTTCATCTACTTTGTTATGCTATTTGCTAATATAATAATATGGCTAGAATTTGTAGTCATTAAAGTTTAACTTGGTTTTAGTTATTTTTGCTGTTGTCTTGATCAAATTACAATGCTATTCTCAAAACTAAGGGCTTTGAAAATAATGTAATTTTTTATTATCAAATTACACTTATGGATATTTATTAAAATTTTAACATCTACATATATGAAGTATATAGAGGGAGTATATACAGTTTAAAAATAGACCTTATAAGTTGTGTTGTCTTCAGAGCCATGAAAGTTATTAAAATAAAGACATTTAAATGTACTGCTGTAGCATGATTTTCTTCAATAGTCATGTGTGATATGACTTTTACACGAGCTTTCTGGGTGGTTCCCATCAGAGCTACCAGGCAGGCATGTCTGAATAGTAACATACTAACACCCGCCCAGCCCCCACTTTTCTTTTCCTGGCTGCTATCTCTCTCTCATCTTATGCTCTCTATTAGATCCAATTTACACATGTATGAATTAGGGGGGAAGCATTTTGAAACATAGTATCCTTCAACCCAAGCTGTCTTCAGATTAGCCCAGGATGACTTTGAATTCCTGATCTTGAGCTGTGATTACAGGTTGCTTCCACCACACCGAGTTTATGCACTTCTCCTTGTGCTATAGTGTCTGTCTTAGTTCTCTTCCTTCTCTGGACTTTAACTGTTTCACTCTGCACATACAGCTAAGATTAAAGTGTTCTTGTTAAGAGCACCCTGTTTGAAATCCCTTGGACTTGTTTCTCTTTGTAGAAGGAAACAGCCACCTGCACCTGGACAAACAAAAACAGACTTTCAGAATCATTAATTCTGGCTTAGACGCAGCGATGGAGGTGAAGTGGCCTCGCATGGAAAGTATCAGCCCTAGTGTGCAGCTGAGCTGGCATCTGCATCCCCAGTGTTTTCGTTGCCCAGTGCCCTCTTAAAGCTTGGGTTCCCTGTGAAGCAGGTGAGCCCAGGACAGACCTCCAGCTTCTTGTATCCTCCTGGTGGCATGCAAGGCCAGCTGGCCAGGATGATAGGCACTTCAGTGCAGACACATCCCAAGGCAATGCTTGCTTGGGATGCCAGAGCTGGAACTAGAAGTTGTGTGCTAGAGACGTGGAGTGAATGCATAGTAAACATAGCGATACCAGATAGCAACTGTAGCTCATGTGTGCTGTAGTCAGAGTGCTTGGAGTCGGGAAGGAGAGAAATGGTGCCTTTCCATGTGATAGAAAGATGCATGAAGGATGATTCAGGTTACAGATAGAAATTGTTATGTTTTTGCACATTTCATTACAATCCATTACAATGTTAGTATGTTAGTATTGCAATAAATAGATATTACTAGAATAATATTTAAAAGGCAAAATAATCTGGGTTTTGATTTCTTACTACCTGCGAGTAATTGCACTTGTTCTTGTAGAATAGATACATGATTTGGGGTTGTCAGGAAATGGCAGGGGCATGAAGGGGAAAAATGTTATATGAGGGGACATACAACCTGCCCCCAAGAAACATGCCTTTTGTTATTGGGTGGGGTGGTTTATATTATGAGACCTCTCTGTGACTCCTCCGTCCATCTTTTCATTCACTCACACGGTGGCCTTCGTTCTCAAAGGGGAAAGTGTTCATTGATTGTCAGCTTGTGCAATGGAGCACACAAGGATTGCCGTTTCATAGAGGGAATGTGAATTCATGCTCATGGTTTTATCTCATAAAGCAATTCTGCCGTTGTACATTGTAAATATAAGTTTACAGGTGAGTTCACAGAGATGCGCTCCTGTCTGTGAGAAACAAACAAATGAAAATATTTGGGATGTAGTGTGGAATAAAGTTTGCACGGCCTCAGGGGTGGTTTACATGGCTTCTTCAAGACATGTGCCCTGATATGGACTTACTGGAAAAGCATAGAAAATATATAATCATCTGTTACTCTGCCATAAACTAAGCAACTAATGATAAATACTGATGAATTTGAATGGTTATAATAATAAAAATATTACAGAATCTTTGAGCTAGATGACTTAGCATTTAGGGTGGCTGGCTGTTCTAGTAGAGAACCTGGGTTTGATTCCCAGCAGTTCCAGTCATCTCCAGTTCCAGGGGATCTGATGCTGTCTTCTGCCTTCACAGGTACCAGGCATTTGTGTATGACTCAGATATACATGATTAAGAATCAATAATTCCTTAAAAATTAAAAACCCCACAATTTTAACAGTAGCTGAGGGGAGAGGGAAGGAAGAAAGGATTAGAGAAAAATGTATATCTCAATAAGAACAAATTAAAAAGGAAAAACAAGTGGCTCACAACGCTGTGACACTAGATGCTCATCAGGTTGTCCTCATCTTGGTTCACTTTCTGCTTTGTCTCTGCAGTACACAGCAGCTGTGCTCCAAAGCTGTAGGAGAAGGAGGCAGGGAAGTGCTGGTGAGGAGACGGCCTTTGTTTTACTCCTGTGTTGTCCTTAGTTGTCAACAAAAAGTGATGGCCTATGCTCTCACTCATTTGAGAAAACTCTAATATACATGATTTTAGGTAGCATTGGATTTCAGGACCACACACAGACACACTGCCGAGAGTCTCAATTCTGAGTCTTTAGATAGGTATGTTCTGGGGTCAGCATAGGTGACATATATGGTGTGGAGTGGTAACGTGCATTCCCCTTGTGGTTTTGTTTTTATTCACTGAGCAAGGTGGAGACTGGCACAATGCCAGAGAGCTTCGTTCCATGGGCAGATGAACTATGAAAGAGGAATTTATTTTTTCGTGTGGTGAGGTCTCAAACCCATGGCTTTGCACATGCTTCTCCTCCTGCTGTGTTATGTCTCCAACCTGGCGCTTTGTCTTGTAGTCCCACTTCAACTATTTTTCACCATTCTATTCTTCCAATAGAATATCTCTCCTTTTAAAAGTAAAATGTCATTACAACATAAAGGTTAGTTTCTTTGCTCCAAAGAGCTTTGCAGTTTATGCGGTGATATGGATATGTATTTGCGTGAATAATTACACATAGAATTGGTGGTTGAGATGAGCCTGCACTTAGGCCAGAAATTGTTATAAGCCCTTTGAAAATATAAATACTTTAATCCCTTCAAAAGTGAAAGTGAACTTCATGTTTAGGAGGGAAAATAGGAAGTCATACTCACACTGCCTTTGACTTGGTTCTGCTGCTGCTTCTGGCCCTATTGAATGATTCTAAAGTGAAAATATATGCACTTTAAGATGATATTGTATTATTGTACTTGTTTCCCACAGTGTTTGATATGGTGTGTGTCTCACTATTTTCATATAGAGAAGGGGAAAAGTAGAAGGGTCATGAGTCTCATTCTAGACTAAGACACTCTGAATTTGTTTTTATTTATTTTTTAAATATTTTTTTTTTCTGAGCCAAAGTCTCTTCACCTCAGGCTGGCCACAAACTTGCTTCATAGGCAAGGATGACTTTGAACTTCTGACCTTCCAGTCTCTTCCTCCTGAGTGTCCGGCAGTAGGCATATGTTACCATTCCCAGTACATATGAGGCTAGAAATTGGACTCAGAGACTCTTGAATGCTATCGAAGCACACTGTTAACTGAGCCTCATCCAAATGATCCTGACTCCGCTTCTGATAGGCAGCGTGATTTGAAAGGAGTTACTTGAACAGTACTTACACTTTAACATTTGTGAAATGAGTGTGATAATCTCTCTTCGTAGGGTTGCTATCTGGATTAAATATATTCACCTTTCTAAAGTCTTTAGACTCACAGTTAGCATGTTTTATATACAACATAGTACTCAGATGGAGACTTGTGCATTTGTATTCTTAAGACATTTCCAAAGGAAATCCTTATTTTTGGTGACATTCTAAGTGTTGAGAATGGCAACAATGAGAGATCCTGTGATGGAGTATAGTAAATGTCCTTTACATTGTCGTTCTTCTTTTGTGTGGTGCCACCTGAGTTCCCGCTCCATCACTGGTGTTGGTGGCTCCTGGATCTGAGGACAAGGAAGTTTGAAAATTTAAGTTTCTGAAAAACATCTGGAAATTTTATGTGACTGTGAACTTCATGTGAGTCAACCGTATGATGCAGCTGCTTGACACTGAAAAAAAAAAAAGGAAACTTCCCTAGTATAAATAGAAATGAGTGTCCACTCCTTGGGAAGTCATACCGTTGACGCATTTCACGCTGGCCGCTCATCTGGAATAGTGTGTTCTGTCCAAGGTCCATAATTTTAGGAAGGACACGGGCTAAGTGGAATGCCAGAAGTCTGGAAATCATGTAACAACCAGGAAGTGGGACTGTGCAGCTAAAGAAGGGAACGCTAGTGGGAACTAAAACACATATCTCAAGTTACTACAAGGTTGCCATTAAAAAGGAAATGGATTCACTCGATCATGTCTAACTCTAGAAAACAAAAAGTAGATTCAAAGATAAAGGCATGTTTCAACTCAAGGAAAGTGATGAAACTAAGGCTTAAGACTAGACGGATTTATTTTAAAAGATTTATTACGTGTGTGAGTGTGATATCTGTCTGTGTGTTGGAGCGTGTCTATGCATCGTGTCCCTACAGTGTCTGGAGAAGCCAGAAGAGGGCATCAGATCCCCCGGAACTGGGCAGTGGGCAGTTGTAAGGAGCTGGAAAAAGAACCCAGGTCCTTTGGAAGAGCAGCAATAACTACTGACCTGTCTCTCCAGTCCTAGGCTCGCCCTTCTTAGTGGGTGCCAGTGGTGAGTCTGTAAGAGTTCCAGTGTCAGGTTTCTTGCTAGCCCCTTATGGCTCCCTCAATCAAGATTTCTCTTTCCTCGATCCTCTGTCCTTTCCCCCTTGTTGACCTTCCCATTTCCTTGAGTTCTTCTCTCCCCTTCCTTCTCCCCTCTCCTTCTCTTCTCCCCCCACCTCCTTCCCTTCTGCCTTTTGACTCCCCATGGGAAGACTTATCTTCTCTGAGGGGTAAATGGGGGGTAGATTGTAGGAGAGAAGATGGAGGGAGTGGGAGGCGGGGAGAGAGTGAGAACTGGATTTGGCATGTAAAATGAGAAAAGATACGGTTTTTTTTTAAAAAAAAAAATTAAAAAGATAAAAGAGTTCCAGTGTCGCTGACTTAAATTCAGTCCCTTTAACTAAAATAAACATTATGCATGCATACAGTTACTGGATAGAGTTTTCTTTTACAGTGTTAGAAATGTGAGTTCCTTATAATCTAGAATACATAGTAATCTCCAAACCATTCAAATAAGTAAATCATATTTGTGTGTATAATATATTCATGTGTATATATGTATATGTGGACATGTGCATGTTTATTTGTGTGTGTATATATGTATGTGTGCATGTGTGTGCTCATATATGTATGTATGTGTGTATGTGTACACGGACACGTGTGTGTTTTGTGTGCATTTGTGTGTGTGCATGTGTGTGTATATATGTATGTGTGCATGTGTATATGTATTTTCATATGTGTATGTGTGGTTTGCGATAGTCTTTTTTCTGCGTCCCGGGTAAAGTTGGAACTCCTGATCCCTCTGCCTTGACTTCTCTTCTGTTAGGATGCCAGGTGTGAATCATCTCATTCATCTCTAACTATATTACAGTCTATATTTCTTGAAACCTGTAAAGCTTCCTTAGGAATTGCTTGCTTTTACTAAATCAGCTCTTGTTGGCTAGGCTGCATTTTCTATAAGGGTCAAGAATTTGGTGTTGGGATGTCTCATTGTCTTGTGTCCAGTTCTTACTTACACATTGTGGGAAAACACCATAACTCAAACTACACTGTTTGAATATTTATTATTTTAATTGTTTTTAAAAATTTTTATTTCTTTTTATCTAATGTCTATGAGTTGAGTTTCTATGATTTACCCTTCTAAGCCAAGATTTTAGAAGCCAGGGGTGTGGAGAAATGATACTAAGTAATAGAGCCACCTCTGGAAAGACGTTAGGTAAGGCAGAATGAGCCTTACTAGGCACCTACGACAAGCAAAACACATGGAGAGGAAGGGATTGTGAGAGAGAAAAGTCGATGCATGCTTAGTTTTGGCTTGGCAGAGTATCTTCCTTTTCGAATCCCACTGAAGCTTTAAATCCAAGTCCATGTGTCCTAGGTCTGCCTGTCTGCTTTTGTGGCATTCAAACAGCCCCCTAAGTGCAACATCTGCTGCATTTGGTTGTATGTTTGTAGCCTTGAACTCTGATCTGCAGCCCCCTCCAATGTTTTTAAATTTTATTTGTGTGTATTTTCAAAGTAACCTTCTTTTGGGTTCACAGTTTTATGTGAACTGCAGTTAAACTCCTTTTTTTCCATGACTTGTAGCCTATGGTATTTAACTGTTTGCTGGGCTCGATTTCCCGAGTAAACAGAAGAGCGCAAGGGCATTTCCAAAGAGCAGTGCCAGCAGAGAAAGTTCTCCATGGTGACTCTGCTGCTCGCGATGATGTTTTAGGGATTTAAACACAGGGCTTAGCACACTGCTTCATTGTCTTTCAAAGGTCATTAAAACACTCGACCCTTGGCAAAGAATAAGCTTTAAATTTCTGAAGGCCATGTAACCTTTTACATTTCATCCATGAGCATATTTCACCAACAGAGGAGAACCAAATCCCCGTTAGTGTTGCAGCCAGGCAGTATTAACCCTACAATTTAAAAACCAACCATTACATGCGGTCTGAGACAAACAGAAATCTGGGGCTGTCGTTTTCTTACTTAGTAGAACATGAATCCCTTTTTATACAACATGCTCCTTGAGTTCATCTTTTAAAGAACCCACTGTGTTTGCCTTATTTTTAAAAATTAATTTTTACAATTTTATTTACTGTTTGTGTGGGCGTGTGCGTGTGCATGCCACAGAGTGAGACTTCTTTACAGATTCTGTCTATAGCTCAGGTTGTCAGGCTTACTTGGCAAGGAGCCCCATAACTTGCTGAACTATCACCCCAGCCCTGGTTTTTTTTTTTTTTTTTTTTTTTTTTTTTTTTTTTTTTTTTTTTTTTTTTTTTTTTTGTTTTGTGTGTGTGTATTTATCTTTGTGTATAGAGACTGGAGTTACCCTTGGGTGTTGTTCCTCAGGCTCCTCAGTTTGGTTTGGTCTGCTGTCCACAGGAGTCCTCTGTCTCTACTACCCAGCTCTGCTATTACAAGTATGTGCTGCCTCTTTATATGGTCTGGGGAGTGAACTCAAGCACTGTGGCTAGCTCAGCAGTCAAGTCAGGCCTGCCCAGTGAACTCCTCACCGCTTCTGCCCATTCTTTGTGATCATGAAGAACGGACGTCTAACATTTTTCAAATCTGGGAGTCCTGTGGCAGCACATTCCCACAATGCTGGGATGTGAAGCCGTGATCCTCACGGAGGCTCCTGGGAGGGCTTCATGTGAAGCGTCAGGCCTGTGAGCTGAGTCAGGGGCACAGCTGGGAACGTTCAGAAAGCAGTTGCAGATGTCACTCGTAGACCAGAAACTGTTGCAGGAAGGCTTAGTGGTTTGCTCTAGACAGTATGGATCAGCTATGGCTCAGCACAGGCATGGCCCCATCAACCGGCCCTGTGATCTTGTACTTTTTCCAGGAAATCAGATGATCAGACCCAGTATAAAGTAATAAAACAAGCTCACAAACGCTGATCTTTGCAGTCATAAAAACACCATGAACTAACAGTTTCAAAGTTTGAAAAATGATAGCTGTTCTCTCTTTCTCTCCCTCTCCTCTCTCTCTTTCTCCTTCCTTCCTTCTTCCTTTCTTCCTTCTTTCTTCCCTTTCCTTCCCTCCCCTCCCCTTTCCTTTCCTTCCCTTTTCCTTCCTTCCTTCCTTCCTTCCTTCCTTCCTTCCTTCCTTCCTTCCTTCCTTCCTTTCTCCCAAATGGAAAATGGTTATGCAATGTTTAGGGAGACACAAGTCAAATGCCTTCAGTAAGAGGCTGATATTGATTGCCTGAGAAAATGATGTGAGCATTTATCTTTAGCACAAGGTTTGAACTCAAGGCTTGAAAATAGAATGTGAGTTGAGTAAATTATTTCAAATATAAATACATTTTCAGTTTTACATGTTTGTTTTCCAAATGACAAAGCATTTTACGTAGAATAAACTACTTAATATTGTACAATAAAATTAATAAAAATTAGCAAATTTGATACTTTTTCATCCCCATGTCATGTTGGCTTCCTTCCACACCTACTCATAGGGTATCCCTTGCAGGTGAGTTGCATCATCTCATATAGTTTGAGGAGGACCAGAAGCCAGCAGGAAACTGGCAGGAAACAACAGGAAACTGTTGTGAAGGTTGGCGGGCCAGCACTTGCAGTGCATAGGTTTCCTAAGGATAACTGTTGTCATCCTCCTGTGTCTCAGTTCTCACCCTTAGCAAACACAGACAGCTCTTGGGCCGCAGAGGTATGGTGATGTGTAAGAGCCAGTGGCTGGCTGCTTTGCTTTGCTGATCTTCAGGCAAGCTTTGTTTATTAAAACACAAACAATATGCCACTGTATTTCCCCTTTTTGTCTAAAATAAAAAAAGAAGGCTATAACTAATGTAAGAAAAACTATATACAATAAGTAAAATAACTATATAAAATATATACAGGCAGTAAATGCATCAACAGTGTCTGGTCCATTTGCCTGCTATATCGTTAGGAGTAGGGTGGCTTGATGTATCACATGCTTCACGCTAGCATTCTTCAGTCTCTTGAGTTTCCTGCCAAGAAGTGGCTCACCCAATTCATATGCCATGCAAGGAGTACTCCCTTCAGCTCCTTCTAATGGTCACAATGGGTATTGCACCCATGGACATTGGTCTGATTGTCCTACTAGCAAAGGCATTTGCATCGAAAGAGTGGCTTACGGTCTCGTGAACAGCCTCGCATACCTTGCATTTATTTATTGCTTTTTTACAAAATTAGAAAATTATCTGAAGCAAGAAGTGCAGCTTTAAGGATTGCAAATAGATGACAAAAGGAGTTTTGGACTCCTCCAAGGTTGTGGTTGAAGGTAAACTCTGTGCTGATAGAACGTGTTTCATACATTATCCCGGTCAGAATGCCAAAAGACTGCTTTAAATATAGATCTCAGCAGAGATCAATTAGAAGATGCTGTTCAATGAGCAGTGACTAAAGAAAGCAACTTGGACAGTTTTCTACCTAAGTTAAGTAATATACTGAGATCTTCTTGTGCTGGTTTATCTGCCTTCCCTCACTCATTACACACGGAAGCCATCTCTTCTTCTCACTCCGCCTTCCTCTCCCCACTGAAGCATGGTTTCATATAGCTCAGGCTGACCTCATATTCATACTAGAGCTGAGGTTAGCCTTAAACTCCTGATTTCTTGACCCGTTTCTCCCAGGTGATTGGATTACACGTGTGCACTGCTCTACTTGAGACACTTTTTCCTCTTATGGAGTAAGATACAGATTATGGCAAGCTTTAATTCTGAATAAAGATCCCATGCCCACTTGAAACTGTAATGAACTGCAGTGGTATATTATTTGTATTTTGTTAAATAAATCTTGCCTGAAGACCAGAGGCGAAGCTAAAGCCACTAGAGGTCAGGCAATGGTGACACAAATCTTTAATCCCAGGATCTGGGAGACAGAGGCAGAAGGATCTCTGTGAGTTCAAGGTTACCATGGGATACACAAGATCAATGCAGAAACAAATCCAGGTGGTGGTGGCCTATACCTTTAATCCCAGTACTAGGGAGTCACACTCCTTTAATCCCAGCACTAGAGGGAATATAAAATGAGAGGAGAGAGAGGCTTAGTCGGCTTAGTCTGCAGTTGCCCAGCCTTGGTAGAGGTAAGACTTCTCTAGTGGTTTGGCTGCCTTGCTTTTCTGGTGTTCAGATTGAACCCCAATATCTATCTCTGGGTTTTTATTATTTGTGCTGCAATGAACACTACATATACTCAAATATCTTCTATATGGCTGCCATTGTGTTCTCAATTTTCCTCTTAGTGAGGTTTAGGTTTAAAAAAAATCCAAGTCACATTAGCTCATGTGACTTAACTTAAAGATCATCTATCATCTCTCTATGTAGCTATCTATCTATGTATCTATCTGCCTATATATAATCAATCTATCATATACCTACTATCATCTATTTATATTATCTATATGCATGCATATATACACATACATATATGTATATAGCAGTAATCAAAGAAGTAGAGGCTATCAACATGAGAATGGCAGGAAACATGGATAGGATTGGAGGGAAGGAGCCTGGGAGGGGCTTGAGGGAGAAAGTGGAGGGGGAAGTGTTATAATTGTATTTCAGTTAAAATATATTTTAAAATATCCAAGTGATTTTTTTTCTGTTTGAACAGAGATTTCATTTCAGAATGGCTGAGCAGACTTCTGGGCACCTCTCTTCTGGAGCTGCAGTCTGCATGGGTTTTTCTCCTCCTCCATGCCTTCCCCACACTGCCTGGGATCTCCAGTGCAGAGTGTGATAGTTTGATGTGCGAGATGCTATACGATTCCCCTCAGTACTGCCTATCTGGAATATTGAGACTTCTGGTGGTAACGTGAGACTAGACATTGGTAGATGACTTGTGTCCGTTTCTCAGAGTGCCTTTGTGCTGTTCTAGTACAAATTATTGACCCCTTGCAATGGCCACCACGAGAGAGCTAGTATCACTGCAAATCTGCCTTCATCCTCTTATTCTATAAGTTCTGCATCCCTATGTGCTACTTACAGGTCCTGGGACCTGAGTGGCAGGCTTCTGTCACATAGCTCTTCATAGTGGACATCCTTTTAAGCCCATTCTCCAGAAGTTTAACACTAACTACATAGAGAGTTAATATCATGCTACTCACATTAAAGTTATCCTCAATGTTATACTTCTTTTTAAAAAGTTTTATTCTTATTTGTGTGTGTATGCTCATGTTGGGGGTGAGCTTGCACATGGGTGTGCATGTAGAGGCCAGAGCTTGATATCTGGTGTCTTCTTCAATCCCTCTCCATTTAATTGTTTTGAGACAGAGTTTCTCAATAAGCACAGAGCTCATGCATTCAGTTAGGTTGGCTTGCCAGCAAGCTCCAGGGATACTTCTGTCCCTGACTCCTCCCCAGTGGTAGGATGACAGACATGGACCGCCACGGAGGGCTTTTGGAGATGGATGCTGGGAATCAGAATTTGGGTCCTCATGTTTGCACGCAGCAAGCACTTTACTGATTGGATAATCAGCCTTGCACCTATGCTTTTTCTTTTAATTGAAGGAAAATATCAGTTGTTTTTCTCAGTAAGATTACTACTCAAACCTAGAAAAAAGCCTGTTAAAACTGTCTTCCAAAGCAGAGTCATGCAAGGCCACTGTTAAGGCTAAGCATTCTCTTGGGTCTCTAGTAGGTATGATCCTGCCTTGTGAAGGAGTCTTCCTGCTCTGGAATATGAAGGTATCGTTGCTAGAAGTAATTGACTTCCCTTTTCTCCAGAACACACCAAGATGACTCCCAATTCATTTTCAAGTAGCTTCCTGACTGTTAGGTGCCCACTCTCCTACACTTTGTATTAATCCTGGGTGCAGCTAGCTCTTCTGCCTTTACTATGAGACTATAATGATCTGGCAGTCAACTTCCTTCCAGAAATTTCTATGTATAATGTTAATGTGGCATTGTCACTGCAGTTAATCTCTATTGTAAGCCAAGGATGATTCTTTTCATTCCTAGGTCATGTAATTAACATTGAATTATTTTTAGATGTTGACATTACGCTGAATAATTGAGTAATAAGGGAAAATATGTTTCAACAGTCATTCATCTAAGAAAGTAGTGAGGATTCTTGCTGGAATAAAGATGGTGTGTTTTCAGATACAAACTGCAATCCGGTATGCTGTAGTTAGAGATATGTCTGCCATGATGTCTTCATCACCCAAGTTGTGAGTGGCACTGTTAGCCTCCTTCTGAGGACATGGCTACCTGTCAGAGATGTGCCTTGCTTCCTTCTGTAAAATAGCTACTGGTCCCTACTGATCCACACTCAGGATTCTTGGAGTTTTCTTCTCACTTAGTGTGTTCTAATAGTCAGTTTCAAAAGGGAGAAGATTGAAGTCTTCTATAGTTGTTTGCAGAGAAGGTAACAGATCCCTAAAGCCTCTTAGCTTGGGAAGGAGGAAATTAGGAAAGAAATTATCAGAGAGACGTCAACCTTGCTAGAGAACCTCTGTAACTTTATTTTGGCCTAAGTATTTATTGTAAATGGTATTCTACAAGTGTTGTCTATTTACATTGACTTCTGGTCAGCATAGAAGGCAGAGAATCGTGAACGGAAGGTTTTACACTCACTGTGCTGGTTCTTATCATTTGGGAAGGGATAAAACATCACCATCTCAACAGTTTTTAAGTTTCTACAGCAACATTTGGAGAAAATCAAATTAAAAACTCCATTTGACATATGATTTAGTCCACTTGAAAAGACTCAGATCATTGGACACTGGTAAGTACTTATCTCCTGGGACAAAATATTTTGATTAATAGTTTTCTCATGCTGTGGGTGAAAGGGAACTCTGTGAAGTTTTTCCTTTCAAGCTAATTACTGCTCCCTTGTACCTTATAGTTCTGCAATACATAAATTCAAAATATCTGTAGCGGACAGAAAGTTTATTGTATTGTTTAACTATCTGTTTCCAATTAGGACTTTAAAAAAGAAAATGAGCTGCCCTCCCCAGACCCACCCACAGGCACATTTTCCATGTCAGACCAGCAGGATGTTGCACAGATCAGTCTGGAAAATGTAGACTCAGAGAGTTAGCACTACCAAAGAGATTTTTACTTTGTGATGGCTGAGTATTTTTTATTTTGCCAAACGAACTTTATATGACAGATAAGTTCTTTGCCTATTTTACCCATTTAAATCAATATTTAATTTTCTTGCTAACATTCCTTCTGATTGATTTTATCCGTGCACCATATAAAAATAAGGAAATTTACAAAAATCATGGTAGGGTGTAATTTCCAAAAGAATCTAATTAAGTGCTGGCTAGAATGAGTGTGGGAGTGTGGCACGTGTGTGACGGAGGATGAAAAGCTACCCCAGTGTGCTCAGTGCAGGACATGGAACCGTTAGGATTTTTTTAGATATTGACTTTCAAAAGACTTCGATCCCACAGTCATTTAGGAGCGCGAAGGAATTAGTAAGTGATTCTGTGATCCCACAGGTTGCTTGGGGCTGGCTCCAGAAAGACTTCATAGAGAACCAATTTACAGTCAAAGCCTAGCTCAGAGAAGCTGGCATTGGGCTGGTTAGAAGAATCTACTCCAAGTCTTGTATGATTTTTATTGGATTACTTAAGGTAAAGGCTTTGCTGTGCTCATGTTCTCCAGAGTTCCCCCTCTTTCCTTCCTCCCCTTTCCTTTCCTTTCCTTTCCTTTCCTTTCCTTTCCTTTCCTTTCCTTTCTTTTCACCCTTCCTCCTTTCCACCATTCCTCCTCTCTCTTGCTCCTTTCCTCCTTCTTTCCTTTCCCTCCTTCTCTTCCTCCCTTCCCTCCTTTTCCATCCCACCTCATGCCCTCCCTTCCCCTCCTCTCCTCCCTCCCTCCCTCCCTCCCTCCCTCCCTCCCTTCTTTCCCTCCTGTAGTAAATGTAACAGTGCCCGAAGGTGCATATATATGCACATTGTCAGTGATCAACAACAGGTGTCTTCTTCCATTGCTGTCCACCATTTTGTTGGAGGTGGCTCTCATTAAACATGGTGCTCACCAACTTGACTAGACCAGCTGGCTGATAAGGTTCAGGATCTGTCGCTGCCTCCATGACACCGACCTTTATGGGTGGTGGTGATCTGAATTCACCTTCCCGTCCTTGTGAAGCAAGAGCTTTATGACCTAAGACTAAACCACTTCCCCAGCCTTTCAGTTTCTTTATACCTAATTTTTCTTCCAATAAGACATATCATGTCCACAACCTTTTTCAAATGATATTTGCAACAGTCAGCTGAGATTAGGGTCTCAAGGAGGGCCAAGTTTACTTGGTGGGAGAGTCCTTTTCAACAGCCAGATGTTTGAGAGGATTCTTATCTTCCTTGTGACATCTTTATGGCCAGGAGACTGAGGAATGCTATCTGCCTCATCACCAGGAGATTAGCTTCTTCCCTTTCTGCTTCTGGGATGTAGAACTCTGGGTTTTCTCTCAGACACAGTAAATTTTACCTTGAACCTGTCATCAGTGTGCAGCAGCATGATGAAAGAATGATTCTGCCTGTCTTACCCTTCAGTGTTTATAGCCCAAAAGAAAGAGAAATAACCAGTTTGGGGGCAATATTTATGATGTTTTATGAATTAAAACATAGATTATGAATAAAGTAAAATTGAATTATTTGTTAGAAATGAATCTGATTCAAGCCTGGTGTGGTAATCCCATCACTTGGGAAGCAGAGGTAGGAGAATTAGGAGTTCAAGGCCATCCTGGGATACACGAGACTTTGTCTCAATCTAAAAACATTTCTGGAATTATTCAACAGTAATGGTATATTCAATATAAGTAAGTACTAATGGTTACAGGAACATAGAACACATTTGAGATAAAAATTGTAAGACTTCATAAGTGCCATGAAGTAGTTCAATCTATGATGTAGTTATGAGTCAAAAGATTAGAAGTTGTGGGACTGGGGAGATGGCTCAGTGGTTAAGAGCACTGACTATTCTTCCAGAGTACCTGAGTTTAATTCCCAGCAACCACATGGTGGCCCACAACCTTCTGTAATGAGATCTGGCGCCCTCTTCTGGCCTGCAGGCATACATGGAGGCAGACTGTTGTATACATAATAAATAAATAAGATCCTTAAAAAAAAGATTAGAGGCTGTGGATATAGCTTGGTGGTGCACTTTTTCTAGCATGTGTGAGGCCCTGGGTTCAATCATCATGTTTGAATAATTAAAAAACAAAAGATTTTCCTGAGGCACAAGGAGCACTCAGAGAGGTGAAGGTATAGGCCTTGATCTGGATCTGGTGGTTGAACGGGACAATCCAGGTGCGGAGTGGGCAAAGAAGATACCTCGTCATAGCCAACATCTTGAGTAGTGTTTGTAGGGGGTCTTTGGAAGATATCAGAGCTTTTCACCATGGTGACCTAGGCCTCTCTGAAGCCTCACCACAACCACTTTTCATTCTTTGAAATCTCTGTGTCATCTTATTCCTCTCCATTTCCTGGGTTAATGCCACCTGGATGGCTCTTCCCAACTCTGAGACCCTTTACCTTGCTCCTTAGTTCTCATTTTTTTTTTTGCTAAATATTGAAGTGCTTGCAAACTGTTACTTGATGCAAAATATATATTCATATAAATAGCTTTATACCTAGATAAGAATTTATAATTGGTTACCAACCATACTGTATATTCCATATTAAAATGTCTTTTAAAATTATTGAATGTGGACTGGAAGTTTAGCTCAGTCAAAGAGCACTTGCCTATGATGCATGAGGCCCTAGGCTCAATTCCCAATATTGCCCCTCTGTCAAATTACAATTATTGAATGTACTTTCTTTTCAAAGTTCCTCTGTGTGGCATACAGCGCCAGCTAAGTAGAACACATGAGTTGCTCTAGTTTAAGGTAACTTGCAGTAACAACAGCTACAAAAACCTGAAGGCTCACAATGACAGTGATTTCCTTTACATCCATGTGTGTCATCGGAGTTACTTCTGAAGGAAGTTCCACTTACAGGCCCCTGATAGTCGCCTACCTTGAAATCAAAGCTAAAAACAATGTTTTAACAGCTAGACTTGATTACTTGTTTACGAAACAAATGACCATACATTTCCAAAGAATTACTCTCTTGTTCCTGATCTTTAATGCAAGGAAGGGATGCTAACTCTATCTCCTGCCTCATGCTGAAGCTATTTCACCCTTTATAAAAAGCATAGCCTGTACCCTGGAAAACACACTCCTCCTCAGAATACCACAGGTCTGTAGGTCTTGTTTCCCACCCTTTTGATTTAAATCTCTTTCTCTCTCTCTCTCTCTCTCTCTCTCTCTCTCTCTCTCTCTCTCTCTCT
>PVIU01010042.1:0-72387 GCA_004026605.1 Ondatra zibethicus
CAGAACCTGGAAACAACCTAGGTGCCCCTCAATGGAAGAATGGATCAAGAAAGTGTGGATTATATACTCATTAGAATACTACTCAGCGGTAAAAAACAAGGACATCTTGAAGTTTGCATGCAAATGGATGGAAATAGAAAACGCTATCCTGAGTGAGGTAACCCAAACCCAGAGAGAAAATTTTTATTTTCTATTGAAAGACCTTCTCTGCACATAGTTCTATTTCTCAAGTAGTGCCAATGGATCATCTTGATGTGGGTCAAGCGATGGTCAGATATATGTGTATATCAATATTTCATTTGGACTCAGGTTTTTTTCTATTTCATTCTGGAAGAATAAAAGTAATTATTTTTATGTAAATCTGTCATCATTTTATCATTAGATACCTAGCCATTAAGGCAGTATGTGTTATACCTTCCATCATATAGTCTTAATAACAACATTTACTTGAATTTTCCCTTGTTTTTTTGGCCACTATACATAAATATATTTGAAGACTTCTCACTTTTTCTCTTTTTGGTCATGGAGCTAATGAGAGTGAAGAATTTTGGTCATGCTAACTTGAGGATTAACCTGCAATTACAGCACAAGTAGTCAATCCCATTTAAAATCTAAATATTAGAAGATGTATTCCCATTCTATGGCGATTAGAATGTGTAGGAACTTCCAAAACAGGTTCTTTTCACCGTATTGGCAGTTGTAAGCATATTTTTATATGGTCTGTGATTCTCAAGTTTTGCACTTAAAAACATTACTTTGGACATTAAACAAATAAAGTAAAACACTACTTAGACCTAAGTGAGAAAAAGCTGATATTCCTTCATAGTATAAGGAGTTCACTTTTACAGTATCTCTCCTAATATACTATGAAGCCTTTCAATTACTTTCAAATATTCATATAAGTTTATATATGTGTACATGTTTGAGATTGAATATGCATAATTATATTGATATATACACATGTATGCATGTGTATACTTTCATGGTATAGTTTAGAATTTCATACATGAGTACTGTATTTGTGTTGTTTCACACTCATTTATGCTCCCTCCTTTAAAAAATATTCATACTAAAAAATATCAAATAAATCCAATTGTATAATAAAATTATTTTTTATACAGATACAATTGTATACATCGGTAAACCACACTGTATACACACTGCTGTGATTTTACATAACCAATTTTGCAATGACCTTTTCTAAAAAAAATCCTGTCAATGTTACTGTACAGTAGAAAATTATCCTTTTTATCTTAGCCTCCAAATTATTTAGTTGCTTTTCTGCTAATTGTGTTAATTTTAGAGAGTTTTCCATTTCTGTTAACATTTCAACATTGGATTGCACTGTGGTAAGCTTTTTTTGTTGTTTCTTTGCTTTTATTCAATTTTAATTGGCTATCTCAATTTCTAAAATTTTGCTTTTTATTACCCTATTTTTCTAAGAAGACACTCCCTTCCCAGAATAATTCCATCCAGCAGATATTGATACAATAAATTATGTCTGGACATTGCATGAAATATTTTCTAAGCCAAGAGTAGTGGCTTACTTTTGGATTTATCAGCTTGTCTCTGACAAACTTTGTAAGTTATTTGATATTTGAGTTGTCAAATTGTGTAACAATGTTGTAAAATCATGTTTTATGTTTTCCTGGAAGAGCTTTGTTTCCTGTGTGTTTAGGGATAAATATTTAAGACACAGTTAGAAATTATATTTGTTCAAAGAAGGTGCAGAATAATTTTCCATTTCTGTTACCACTATCTCCCTAACCATTTGGAGTAGGCTAGAAAGTTGGATTCTGCAAAATTTTCTTCCTGTCAATGATATCTTCATTAGTTAAAAAAGTTAGAGTAAAATTTCAGACATGTTTATTGGTACCAACTCAGTAATATTCTCTGAATGGTTAAATGTTGGCAAATTATGACATTTGAAGTACATGTTGAAATCATGCATTTTACCTTGATATGTTGTAGTCCTGTTATTTTTGATTTTGACTTTGCCATATTAAGATGATAAAAAGCAGAAATTATAGCTATATTAATGGCTTGAGAGCTTGACTCTCAGATCCCAACTTTATAGAAATTGTTATATGATCTTATATTTAAGAGGAATACTAAAACCTAGTTATATTTAATTCTGTTGTTATGTATGAGAGGCTCCTGAATGTTGTTCTTAGTTGAATTATGTTTGGATTACATAAAAACAGCAAAGACAATGTAGTGATCCTACCGTTTCATGTCAGGAGGCAGACAACAAATGTTGAATGTGTGGGAATGCAAAAAACAGAAAAAGATGGGAGAACCTAATAGAATAGTTACATAAAAGAAACATCTGTGTCTGTAAAGCAGTACACCTGTTCTGTGATCTATATGCTATGCACTACTGCATGGTTTGCATGCTGGGAAAGAGGCTCGAGATTGAAATACACACATACACACAGAGGCAAAGACACAGGTCATCCTTAAATCAAGACGCCAAGAATGCTAACTTGAATCAAGAATTTCAATGTTATTGTGTTCCAGGGTATCTTATATAGTGCCTTCCCTGACCAGTATCCATGCCTTATCTGTCTGGATTTTCAACTACAAATCCAGAATAAAACACTCCCCTACCATCAGGAACTCCTGAGGGTCTTGTGCTTAGAGCAGCTGCAAACACAGGAAAACCATTTGCCTTTCTCAGGGCAGCTGCAAGCACAGGAAAAGTAAGTTGGTTATTGGAAATTCAGGGTATGGGATCAACAGACCCCAACATGTATCTACACTAAAGAATATTCTTTATGTTATTTTCTGCTTTTATGTTTATAAAATGCACAGACTCATAGAGGGGACTTTCCATGAACTGATAATTTGAAATATTAAAAACTGAATCCTTTTCTAGAAAAAATCTGGTATTCTAACATTATCACGCAGTCCCGATGAAGCATATGCAGTGCATGCAGGAGCTATGAAATTTACTTCCCTGCTTTCATACTAAAAGTGGCAAATTCCAAGGTTGTGGCATGATATTATACTAATGCATATAACTAGTATTTGAAGGATATATATATATATATATATATAAACTTGCGTTATTTAATTTCCATTGTGTAAGTTTGCACATATAATTGTTCCACTACAAAATCAGACAATGATCTAATGTATTCTGAGGAAACATTATGAATTCAATCTTTATCAGAATGGCTTATATTATTTAATAAGATGATAAAAGGGGAAATATAGATTTTATGGTTTGCTAGCTTTGTAATGATACCCATGTGCTCTTAAAATGCCCCATATCCAAACACACACACACACACATAAACACACACTTATACATGCTTTTCCCAAAAGCATGTCACTGAAAAGGCAGAAGCGGTATATGACCTGAGGATGGAGTACCTGTATAGGTGATTGCAGAGAAAGTCTAGTGATGACAATGAAGTGAATTTTATTAAAATTTTAATATTTATGTAGTAATACTGAAAAATATTTAATAAGTATTCATTCAGAATATCAATCTGAAATAAATATCAGAAAACATGTACACAAGTGAAACACTAACAAAAGCATATATACAAAGGTGAAATTGTTGAAATAATAATATATTATAATATTTTTTCTAAATGAAAACCTCAATCTATTGCTAAATTATAATGGCATTTTAGATACCAGGAGCAATTTGTGTATGCTCAGAACTGGATTTAGAAGTAACATTTCAGAATATTTTTAGTAAAAAATACATATATTTTAGAATATACATATTCTATAATTCATGTATTTAATCATTGCAGTTATTTAATCTGCCATGGTCTACTAGAAAATGCAAGCAACATGCTTCAATGAGCAGCCCAGAATCACAGTCAGATATTTGCATCCAGAATGGGAGGCTTTCATGTTGATATATTAGACGTAGACCCAAATAATAAATATATCATCACTAGTAGTTATCATGTTTTTTTTTTTTACTAAGTGGAAACAGTGTCAGTAGTAAATTAGTATTTTATCTTCTTGTTTTCCTTTAGTTTGGCTATATTACCTCAAAACACATTAAAGATAGTGTGAGAAATAAATCAGCAGCTATGATTGAGCTCTCTAAGATTACCGCAGTATTTGCTTAAACTGTTGGAAGTGAGATCACTTTCCTTGTTGGGTCTTATTTCATGCTCAGTTTGCACGCACACACTCCTGCAATGAGAGACCAGGAATGCATATAAAAGTAAAAGCAGTGCTAGCTCTTACATGTCAAGCTCTGTCTATATCCAGGTCTCAGGAGGACCTGTGAATAACCAATACTGACTGTATATTTGTCTAGACATGGCAGGCTACTCCTCACATTTACAGGAGTCAGAGTTCATGGAATTTAACAAAATCAGAACTTGCATTCGCAATATATATTTGCACTGTTTTGAAAATTTTGGCCTATGTATATTATCTACCGTATTTCGGTGCTTACAAAGTTTTGTGCCAAAATCACATTTTATGTAAACTTGTATTACAAATATAAAAGTCTTTCAGTCCTTTAATTATTTTCTCTGTTAAACATAGTAGTGTTTTATATATCTCAAGCTTTTTAAATATTACATCTCTCTTATGATTTTTTTTTAAAATTTGGCTACAAGGAAATCTGTAACACTGTAACTATCTAGTCTTCAAAACTTTCAAAATACTGAGCAGGAGAATATATTACTTGAGTAAACAACAAATGCAAAACAAATAATTTTTAAAACTTAAGAATTTAAGAAGACTGTGGGTTGCAGGAACTGACACACTAGTATCTTCTTCAACATTGATGCATATGTCTTTAGCTTACTTGTTTAAAATATCTCACAGATGTTGCTGTAAGGCAATATATTGAAGTACAGGCCTATTTCATCTTGACAAATTTCAGCAGTATGTGTCTTTTGTGTCCTTCTTGTCAACTCTGTACAACATGCCGTTTGCAGTTGAGACAAAGACAGTTTCTTGCCTGGTGTCTAACTTTGCCACATTGAAATCAAATTCCATATGGAGATTCGTTGATGAGCATCAACCTTTCTGTAGTAGATTGGTGTTTACAATCAGATGTATATCACTGTCATAAACATTCCTGTGCTATTACAATAATTTACATTCTATATTCTTTACATCTCTGATGTGTTTGAAGATCACCTATCTACCAAAATTGATCTCTGACTTACCTAGAAAGCATATCTAACATGACTACATTTTTTATTGTTAGCAGTGATTAACTACTACGTACACTTGTTAGTTTTCCTAAAAAATTTGTAATAGTTGCTTTCATGGTGTAGCATTTTGTGTTCCATTTTTCAATGAGTGTATGAAAAAAATAATCCAGACAAGAATGGAAATCTATATAGAGTATGTTGCAAAAATAACTTTGAATTTATATCAGTAAACAGTTGGGAAGCTTTTGGAAGATCTGATTGATGAATTACAATGTAATAGTAGTCTATAACGTGGACATGCTATGTTGAAGACAGAAGAGAAGCACAAAAAGTGCAGTGGTGAAACTGAGTTACTAGGAAGCAATGATGGCAATATTTGAGTGGAGTCTCAGGCATTGCAAATAAATTTTTGAAAGAAAGACAGCTTTTGTATTGATGCTATTTTAACAGGATTTAAAGACTTCTAGGAAGTTCATACAAGGAATAAATCATAAAGCATTTTAGGGGAAGACAAGTTTATGCCTTGTGTGGGCAAATATCCATTGCAACTTTTCAATATGCTGCCCATTTTATCATGAACAGCCTAGCATTCCTTATGACTTTATTTGAAACGACCAAGAAACAAAGAACTAAAGTTTTGTACAAGTAGGACCTATGTAGAAAACAGGTAGATTTCAAGAGTGTGAGACTTAAAGCCACCCGTGTGTGAATTGAGCACCTTAACACAAGAGAGAATAGTAGTATTGTCATGGTTCATCCAGGTAGACAGGTTTGTGGCAGAGCTGTAGGAATTCTCTAGGTTACTCTCTGTAGTAGGGTGACTATTACTTCTAAGATTCACAAAATTCAAACTATATAAAACAGACTAGAAGTAAGCTGAGTTATATTCAAATTGCTGTTTTATTTTGCTATTGTTTTGTGGCTAATCTGTGAACAGACAGGGAGACATTTCATTGAACAGTCAGCTTATTTGAAAAGCTGGAAACCTAGAATATATTTTAGAACACACATATTCAAATGCTCACATAATGGTATTAAACAATTCCAGGACATCTGAGAAGTGTTGGAAAAGGATATTATGTGAATATACTTGGTCAGCTAGGCTAGATTGGCAAATTTCATGTACAAGGAGAAAATCAACCTCAAGTCAGCTAATTCTTATAAAGATCTGCATCAAATCAGCATTTGATTGACATTTAGCACATTTGTATCCATGAATTTTCAACTATTGGAACTAAATGTATAATTATTCTAGTACCTCAAGTGCTCAAATATCCCAGTATTCCTAGTAATATAAAGAAAACCAAGTAAAAAGGAATATTTCAGTCCTCATTTTTTTCTGTCTTTGACTTGCAATTACTCAAAAGCAAAATCACACTTAACTACCAGTAGGTTATATGCAAACATTCTCTTTTGTTTATTATGCGTCACCGGGTACCTTAAAAAGGCACATCACTAATACAGGTCATTTCATTAGGTTTTATTTATTTCATATGAGCATACTATAGTTCCATTATTTTATTTTATGTTCATTTTATTCTCACTATATCTAGGCTCAACTAAGTAGCCTTTCAGAGAATGGGTGGCTAGAGCCAGGACAAGCAGTAGGGATAAATCCTGCGTCCACTGCCAGCAGCCCCGCAGTCTACCCAGCCATACAACTGTCACCCACATCCTGAGTGCCTAGTTTGGCACTTTGCTGATTCTCTCACTGTCAGGCCACAGTTAGGCTCCCATTAGCTCAGATAAGCTGTTTCAATGGGCATTCCCATTACAGCCTTGATCTCTTTGCATGTATTCTCACTCCTCCCAGTCTTCAACTGGACTTTCGGGGCTCAGCCCACAGAGAGGGCTGTGGATCTCTGTATCTGCTCCATCAGTTGCTGAATGTTGGTTCCATGATGACATTTAAAATAAATATCAATCTGGCTACAAGGCAAGGTCTGCTCAAGCACCCACTCCACTAGGTGTGGAGTCTTAGGGTCTTCACTGGGATCATCCTTGTGGATTCCTGGGAATTTCTCCTATTCCAGGTTTTTGCAGGTCCCCTAATAGCTCCCTCCATAAAGGTTCCTTTCTCCTTGCTCTCCATCTCTGTCCATTCCCCATCTCGAAAATCCTGTTCTTTCAAGTTATACTCCCTGTCCTTTTCATAACACCTTCTCTGTTTCTGCATTTCATTCTCCCCGTACCCATAGTTTCCCAGTTTCTTAGGAGATCTTGTCTGTTTCTTTTTCCCCGTGTGATCAATGTTCGTTCCCCTTGTGTTCCCCTTGTTAACTTAGCTTCTCTGAAGTCGTAGGATACAGGTTTCTTATTTTTTGTTTTATAGCTGGCTTTCTCATCTATGGTTGGGTATATACCATCATCAATATTCTGGGTCTGGGTGACCTCACACAGGATGGTTTTATTTAGTTTCATCCATTTGCTTGCACATATCAAGATGTCATTGTTTTTTTTTTTAACCACTGAGTAATTGATCCACGTTTCCTTTATTTATTCTTTGATCGATGGGCATCTAAGTTGTTTCCAGGTTCTGCCAATTACAAATAATGCTGCTTTGAACACAGTTGAACATATCTCATTGTAGCATGATTGAGCAAATTTTGAATATAACTCTCAGAGTGGTATTGATGGGTCTTACAGTTGGTTGAATTCTAATTTTCTGAGAAACTGCCATACTGAACTCCAGAGTTTTGTACAAGTTTTAATCCCATCTTCATTCTGTATCAGAGATGGAATATACAGGAGATTCCTCCATCATGCTCTTATTACAGTATATACATGAGGACAATAAGGGAAGAACCCAGACATTTACCCATTTCTGGATATTATCATCTACTTTTTGGGAAGGATAATTTAACATTGACGTTTACAGAGGACCATATCATATTATTGAGTTAGTAGAATACAATGATCTTTTAGAGTGGTCTTTGAGTTATAGTCATTATCTTACACATTCGTTTTCATGGTCACATTGTAACCTGAGAAAGTCAAGAAGCTGACTCAGTCATAAACTAGTCCATTTGGAAATTTTCAATCCTAGAAGACAATTTTAGAATACTCCTTTTCTAAAGCAGGCATGCTCATCTTATAAATTCCAAGACATTGGAGAAGTGTGGTATCAGGAATTTTTCTGAGTACTCATGGCCAGCAAGGCTATAATGCGAATTTCATTCCAAGGAGAAAATATATCTCAACTCTGCTAAATATTTGCATCAAACCAGTATTTGATTAATGTGTAAGAATATATGTCCTAATGAATTTTCAAAAACTGGATATAAATGCATAATTCTTATAGTATACCCACTGCTCAAATATCCCAGTATGCTTAGTGTCAGGACAAATTAAGCAAAACCCTCCTTAGAGTGTCTCTTTGTTGTCTTGAACTAATTGAGAAGGAAATTTAGATTTATTTTCAGAGTAGCTTGCCATGAAGTGCACTCATGTACCAATCAATGGCTTCAAATTAATGGACATAAAACTTCCTTAAATTAATTCTGTTTATATTAAAGATAGAAAAATATCATTCAGATTTAATAGTGATTGTGGAATTTGGAGAGAAATTCTTGTATTTTACTTCTAGTGGATTTTAAAATAAATACTTTAAAGTAATATTTAGAGTATAATTTATGTACATTAATTGGATGTGAGAAACAAAAGTATAAAGGCCACTTCTGGCAAACATATATAATGCCCTAAAACAGGAAAACACAAATGTTAAGAATATAAATATTTAAATTTTCCTTACATAATTAATCTGAATTCATTTCTTGTTCATTAAGACATTGTGGGATACTATATTAGAGTTGTTTGGATTCATAAGAGACCTTGAAATCTACATTTTTTTCTAGCATGCACACATCTCTTTGTACAACACTCCAATGTACTTAAGTATATTATGTATTATTATTTAACTAAATTTAAACTTTAAATATGTAATAAATATGTAAATATGTAATATTTTAAATATAGTACACATTATTTGTATTAAATGTAACATATGTATTTTTAATTTGACTGCATATAAAACCAAACACAAAAGCAGACAAACACAGATCACAAAGAATCAGAAGCCAGATGCCCTTGACTGCAAAGACTCACAATCAGGAATCTACAGACAGAAATGGAGGCTTCCTTGTATATTGGTATATTCAAGGCAAAAGCAGATGCAGGGTCGCACAGACAAACTGTCATACTTAGCCAGTTTTGTCTGCTGTTAACAGGAGCCAAACACAGGAAAAATACGTTTTATCCTGTGTTCCCATTTCAATTGCTCTGCTTCATTTTACAACACTCAGGGAGGAGGGAGACACAGGAGAAGCATCAGCTCTTGATGATATCATCGAGTGAAATTCAGTCCTGTGCTGCTTTACAATCCTTGGTTTGAGAGCTCTCTCCTTATTGGTTCATAGATGGCATAAAAATGTCTGCACTGACGGATTTTACCTGTCAGGCTGCTGACTAAAGTCCGGCTGGACTTTAGTCAGAAGCCTGATGGTAAACAACCACAGAGAAGAAAAATCTGTCCCAGAGACATGGAGGAGAAGAAGACAGAAGATAGAAACCTAGGAAAATAAGGATTTGAGGTGATTACGCATGCTTCTGCTAACAGTCACCTGTTTCTGCTTGCAGTGCAGGAAATGTGCTCGTGTCTCTGAAGCCTGTACTTCAGCCTTTATATCTGTGATTCCTGAGTTAGTCTTGAATTCTGCATTTTCTGTAATCAAAATTTACTTTTGTGGTCAATACCTGACAACAACCGGGATGTACTGATCTTATGTGCCATTGGATGCCTGAATAAGATAATTGAAATATCGGACGATATCCTCAGGTGTCTGGGAATCTCAAAATTTCCAGTGGTAGATTCCACAATCAGTGTGTTTAGGGACTCAGACATCGCATTTCTGAATGTGATAACAGTAAACCGCAGTCGGCAGCACAGAATCACAATCAGGCGTCAGCAGACAGAAATGGGAAATTTCAGGTAGTTAGTCAGGGTACTGACTGAAGGAGTGGGATGTTTGGTCATGTCCTAGTTACCTGCGATGTTTTCCATTTTTGATAATTGGATTCTGGTCCGAAGTAAATTATATTTTTCCTGTCATCCACTTTCACTTTCATTATTTATGCTGGACCACACAGTTAGAGGAGAGGGAGAAATGAGTCAGAGGCTCTGATGGAGATCTCCAAGGTTACCACAGGATTTGTTCCTATAGGTGGAATTGAGATCATTCGTCTCATTATTCCGGAAACAATTTGAATGCACACACTTCTTCATTCACAGGCAAGGAGAGTTAATTACATTTTAAGCATAGCAGGTCTTTACTAGTGAGGCTCAGGCTATGCCAGCTCTCAACTGCTCATGTTTTTAACAGAAACTGAAATGTACATTGACACAAACATGGGAGACTGCTACTGACTTTTATATGAGACTAAGTCTAGGGAAATTAGCAAATTCAGGTACTGGTTTATTCCCAGTATTACAGTTTTGATTCACCTGCCATGGACTCCTGTGCTACAAATCGCTTCCTGATTCAGAAACCTCTGCTACTCTTTAAAGTTTTGGAACTACTGCCTCAGTCTTGAAATACTTCAATATCTGTAAGGAAATAATTCACTTCAGGTTTTAGCATCTGACAGAGTAAATACGAGTCATGTTATTTCCACTTTTCTCTGAGATCCTCTGTGGGAATGGTTATGACATTGTAGGTTTCCTTTTCATGAAAACTTAGAGTCATTAAAAATATTATGCAGTAATACGTGAAGGCCAAACCCTACCTGGCACCAAAGACTCTCATGGTACAATAAATTATAGAGGAAACATACTTCTTATCATTCTATTGGCTCTATGATCACACAGGCTCAACTTTGCTGTCTTGGTTGGCATAGTTTTGTGTTTTGGCATATAAAAATTCTTTTTCATGATTTTTCTCACTTGTATTCCTTTTTCTATTTAGGAAATCAGGCAGCATGAGCTTTGTTGGAAATCAACTATTTAATGATCATGGCAGCAAGGTATAACATACTACCTTTAAAATAATTAACATATCAGATTTATTTGTTACTGTGTCTGTCATTTTTGTGTGCTTTGACAAGTGCATATCTTATCTTGTATCTTCCATCAGACTCTGAATTCCTATATCTGCTAGTAATGTTGAGACTGGAAAACACTGGTACTTTGGAATCAACCGTCTCCATTTGAATCTGTTACAATTTTTCTGCCATCTTTTCAATATAAATATCTGCATTAGTAAAAGATGTTAGAATAAAAATTCAGACATGTCTATTGGTACTAACCCAGTAATATTCTCTGAATGGCTAAATGTTGGTAAATTATAACATTTGAAATACATGGTGAAATCATGCATTTTACCTTGATATGTTGTAGTCCTGTTAGTTTTGATTTTGACTTTAACATATAAAATGATAGAAAGGTAGAAATTATAGCTATATTAATGGTTTAAGAAACTGACTCCCAGATTCTAATATTATTTAAATTGCTAATAGAACTTTTTTAAAGGAGGAACAGTAAAACCTATTTTTATTTAATTCTGAATTATTATGCATGAAAAACTCCTGAATTTTGCTCTTAGTTGATGTATGTGTGGATTACATAAAAAGAGCAAAGACAGTGTAGTGATCCTACTGTTTTATTTCAGGATGCAGACAACAAATTTTGAAAGTGTGGGAATACAAAAAATAGAAACAGAGGGGAGAATCTAGTAGAATAGTTAGTAACATAAAAGAAACATCTGTATCTGTAAAGCAGTACACCTGCTCTGCTATGCACTACTGTATGGTTCTCACGCTGGGAAATAGGCTAGAGAATGAAATACACACATACACAGAGAGACAGAGACACTGGTCATCCTTAAATCAAGAACACCAAGAATGCTACCTTGACTCAAGAGTGTCAACTTTATTGTGTTTCTGGGTATCTTATATAGTGCCTTCCCTGACCAATATCTATGCCCTAGCTCTCAGGAATTTCAACTACAAATTCAGAATAAAACACTCCCCTACCATCAGAAACTCCTGAGGGTCTTGTGCTCAGAGCAGCTGCAAACACCGGAAAACTGGTTGTCTTGCTCAGAGCAGCTGCAAGCACAGGAAAAGCAAGCTGTTTACGGGAAGTTCTGGGTATGGGGTATGTATGTATGTGTATATATATATGTGTGTGTGTGTGTGTGTGTGTGTGTGTGTGTGTGTGTGTAAACTTGTATGATTTAAATTCCATTGTGTAAGTTTGCATATATAATTGTTCCATTAGAAAATCCAGACAATGTTCTACTGTATTTTGAGGAAACATTATGAATTCCATCTATTTTCAGAATGGCTTATATTATTTAATAAGATGATAAAAGAGGAAATATAGATTTTCTCAGGTTTGCTAGCTTTGTAATGATCCCATGTGCTCTTAAAATGCCCCATATCCAAACACAGGCCCCCACACAGACACTCAAACATGCTTTTCCTTAAGTCAGATGTCACTGAAAAGGCAGAAGAGGTATATGACCTAAGGATGGAGTACTGGTATAGGTGATTGAAGACACTAGTGATGGCAATGCATGAATTTTATCAAAATTTTAATATTCATGTACTATTACTGAAAAATATTTAGGAATTATTCACTGAGAATATCAATCTGAAATAAATATCAGAAAACATATACACATGTGAAACACTAATAAAAGCATATACACTAAGGTGAAATTATTGAAATAATACGTATATTATCATATTTTTTCTAAATAAAAACCTCAATCTATTGCTAAATTGTCATGGCATTTTTAGATACCAGAAGCAATTTGTGTATGCTCAGAACTGGATTTAAAAGTAACATTTCAGAATTTATGTAAAACACATATATATTAGAAAATATATCATATAACTTATATATTTAATCATTACACATATCGAATCTGACATGGTCTACTAGAAAATGCTAGCAACATGCTTCATGAGCAGCCCAGAACCACAGTCAGATATTTCCATCCAGACAGGGAGGCTTTCATGTTCATATATTAGATGTAGACCCAAAAAGTAAATATATCATCACTAGTACTTATTATGGGCTTTTTTTTCTTTTAATAAGTGGAAACAGTGTCAGTAGTAAATTAGTATTTTATCCTCTTGTTCACCTTCAGTTTCGCTGATAGTACATCAAAACACATTTAAGATAGTGTGAGAAGTATATGAGCAGCTATGATTGAGCTCTCTAATATTACTGTGAGATTTGCCTAAACTGTTGGAAGTGAGATCACTTTCCTTGTTGGCTCTTATTTCATGCTCAGTTTGAATGTACACACTGCTACCTTCAGAAACGTATAAAAGTGTTAGCAATGCCGGGCGGTGGTGTAGCACACCTTTAATCCCAGCACTCGGGAGGAAGAGGCAGGTAAACCTCTGGGAGTTCGAGGCCAGCCTGGTCTACAAGAGCTAGCTCTGTGACAGGCACCAGAGCTACAGAGATACCTTGTCTCAAAAAAAAATTGTTAGCAGTGCTGGTTCTTACAAGTAAGCTCTGTCTATATGCCAGGTCTCAGGTGGACCTGCGAATAACCAATACAGACTATATATTTGTCTAGACAAGGCAGGCTAATCCTCACATGTACAGGAGTCAGAGTCCATGGAAATTAGCAAAATCAGAACTTACATTCACAATAATTATTCCCACTGTTTTGAAAATTTTGGCCAATGTATTCTATTATCTACCCTATCTCGGTGCTTACAACTTTTGTGCCAAAATCACATTCTATGTAAACTTGTATTACAAATATAAAAATGTCTTTTCAAACCTTAAATTACTTTCTCAGGTAAACATGGTAGTGTTTTATGTATCTCAAGCTTTTTAAATATTACATCTATCTTATGATTTTTTTTTAATTTGGTAGCGAGGAAATCTGTAAAACCTATCAAAGTACTGAGCAGAAGAATATATTACCTGAGGAAACATCAAGCACAAAACAAATGATTTTTAAAACAATAGAATTTAAGGAGACTGTGGGTTGCAGTAACAGACACACTAGTATCCTCTGCAACATCGAGGCATATATCTTTAGCTTACTGAACTAAAATATCTCAGAGTTGTTGCTAAAAAAATATTGAAGAACAGGCCTATATCATCTTGACAAAGTTCAGCAGTCCACGTCTTTTGTGTCCTTGTCAACTCTGTACAACATACTGTTTGCATTGTGACAAAGTCAGTTTCTTGCCTGGTGTCTAACTTTGCCACATTGAAATCAAATTCCATATGGAGAATCCTTTATGCCCATCAGCTTCTCTGTAGTAAATTGGTGCTGACAGGAGCAGATGTATATCACTGTCATAAAAATTCTTGTGCTATTAAAATATTTTACATTCTATATTTTTTATATCTCTAATGTGTTTGAAGATCACCTATCTACCAAATTCATCTCTGACTTACCTTGATAGCAATCTAACATGATTGCATTTTTTATTGTTAGCGGTGATTAATTACTACCTACATTTGTTAGTTTTCCTAAACAGTTTGTAATAGTAGCTTTCACGGTGTAGCATTTTGTGTTCCATTATTCAATGAGTATATGAAAAAAATATTCCAAACAAGAATGGAAATATATATACAGTATGTTGAAAAAGTAACTTTGAATTTGTATCAATAAACAATAATTCATAGCAATGTAGAACATACATAGACTTGCTATGTTGAAGACAGAAGAGAAGCACTAAAAAAGGCAATGGTGAAACTGAGTTACTAGAAAGCAATGGTGGCAAGATTTGAGTGGAGCCTCAGCCATTGCAAATAATTTTTTGAAAAAAAAGACAGCTCTTTTTGTTGATGCTATTTTAACAGGATTTAAAGACTTCTAGGAAGTTCATAGAATGAATCCATCATAAGGCATTCTAGGGGAAGACAAGTTTATGCCTTGTGTGGGCAAATATCCATTGCAGCTTTCCACTATGCTGCCCATTTTAACATGAACAGCCTAGCATTCCTTATAACATCATTTGAATCAACCAAGATACAAAGAACTAAAGTTTTGTACAAGTAGGACCTATGTAGAAAACAGGTAGATTTCAAGAGTGTGAGACCTAAAATCACCTCGAGTTCTGATTGAGTATCTTAAAGCTAGATTGAATAGTAGTACTGTCATGGTTCATCCAGTTAGACAGGTTTATAGCAGAGCTGTAGGCTTTCTCTAGGATACTCTCTATAATAGGGTAACTATTACTTCTAAGATTCACAAAATTCAGACTATATAAAACAGACTAGTGGTAAGCTGTGGGATCTAAACCTGATACGCAAATGTAGTTAAAGAAGAAGACAGCAGCAAGATCCAAATCTCTAAACTCATGCATTGGTGGGGAAAAATAAGGAGTTACATTGAAGAGATCTTGGTGATGGTAGTTGGCAGACTCAAGGAAAATTAATGTGAATTTTGCACATCCAAAAAATTCATTGCATCATGTGTTTCATTTGTATATTAAACTTATATGTCACAGATATAAATGATACTAATACATATGAACTACACATCCTCCATAAGACCATGCCTATATATATCTTAGTTTATCATTAATTTTGAATATTCTGACACTTTATCAGAACAGGTGACAATGAAATTCACAAATCTTCACCTTCTTTTGTATCACTGCAGACTTATTTTTAAAGTTTTATATAATTTTATTTTATGTGCACTGGTGTTTTACCATGTGTGATCTTCCCTTCACCACACTGAGTTATTTCCAAACTAGTTTCAGAAGCAACATTCCTGATGAGCGTCAGGATGTGCACAGATATATATAGTTATATGAACATATCATTAGGACTCCATCTATTTCTATATGATTCTGCAGAAACAAGAAAATGTTCTGTACACTTTTGTCATCATTTTAGTCTCTATTTTCAGTCCATTGAAAAAGTGTGGGGTTATTCATTATATGACTTCAGAGAAGTTGTAGATTGAGGTTCTCCTTCTGGGCTCAATATCTTCCTAGCAATATGGAGTAGGCTGGGTTGTTATATTGAACAAAATTTCTCTTCCTGTTAATTATATATCACTGTAAAGAGAATGAAAAAGTGACACGCCAAATATTTTTGTTTGCTTGTTTTTGCTTTAATTTGGTTTCCTGTTGGCCAAAGTATCTTAAACATTTTTATCTCTCTTGAAAGTCACTGTCATCATAACAAATAGATTTCCTTGGAATTATAAATTGTGTCTGAACATTACATGTAATATTTTATGAGCTCTGAATAATGGATAGTTGTGTAGATTGATAAGAGGGACTTAGACAAAAAATGCAATTTCTTTGCATTTTGAGCAGTGTGGAATTGTGTATTTGTGCTCCAAAAGGAATGTTCATTTTTTTTCTGACAGTTAGTATTAATGTTGTCAGTTGTAAAGGATAAATATTTAGAACACAGTTATTCATTATATGGCTTCAGAGATGTTGTAGATTGAGGTTCTCCATCTGGGCTCACTATCTTCCTAGCAATATGGAGTAGGCTAGGTTGTTATATTGAACAAAATTTATCATCCTATTAATGATATATCACTGTAAGAGAATGAAAAAGTAACATGTCTTTAGCTACCAAATAATTAATACCCAAGGAAGGGCTGTATGCTAGTAAACTGTGACATTTGAAGGAGTTGTTAAAATCATCCAGTTTACCTTGAGACTTTTCAGTACTCTTTGTAGCAATTTTAACTTTAAAAAATCAGGATGCTTATACTTAGAAATAGAAAGTATAATAATGGTTAAAAAAAACTCTCTCTCAGTTCCTAGTCATAAAAAATTGTTAATAGGAGAAGATTAGTAACAAAAAAGTGATGGAACATAATTTTATCACATTCTGATCTTTTAATATGGAGAATCCTCAGCTTTGCTGTTGTTCAATGTTTGTGATACTACAAAGGAAAAGCACAGATGGGCATTTGTCTAAACACATTGTAACCAGTCTAGAGATTTTTTTCTCTCCAGATTTTTCTTTATTGAAAATTGAAAATGAGACAATCTTAAACTGCTATGTTAGTTGCAGTTTAACATGGTTTGGTTTAGTGCATGTGTTAGTGCATACAAATGGTGTCAGATGCTCCCTCTTGGTTCCTTGAGAACCTTGCTTTATGGATGAAGTATTAAGGAACCATGATTGCTACCTCACCGCTGAGAAGATTCAGTCCCCGCTGACACTGAGCAGCATACTGCTCACTTATCACGAACTCCATTTAACTGTTTGGTTGGAGGGCCTCTTAAAAGAATCATACCCCTGTTAGTCACAATCATTCAGCTAAGAAGCCTCCACTTTTTATTACTTAAAAAATACCAATCCAAATTCCCACTTCCTCCCCTTCTCCCTCTCCCCTCCCATGCCCTCCACATGCCTTTCTCCACACCCCCTCCAGTCTAGAGGGCAAGACACCCTGCCCTGTGGAAAGTCCAAGGTCTTTCCCACTACATCTAGGTTGAGAAAGGTATACATCCAAGGAAAATAGGATCCCAAAAAGCCAGTACATGCAGTAAAGACAAATCCCAGTGCCATTATCATTGGCCACACAGTCTGCCCCAAACTGTCAACCACATTCAGAGGGACTAGTTTGATCCCATGCTCGATCACACCCAGTTCAGTTGTTGGAGTTTGTGAGCTCCCATTAGCTCAGGAACAATGTTTCAGTGGGTGAATCCCTCATGGTCTTGACCTCCTTGCTCACTCCTTCCACTCTTCAACTGGACCTTAGGTCTCTGCCTCTGTTTCCATCTGTTGTTGGATGAAGGTTCTATGGTGATATTTAAGATAATCATAAGTCTGACTACAGGACAAGGCCAGTTCAGGCACCCTCTTCTCTGTTGCTTAGGGTCTTAGCTCGGGTCATCCTTGTGGAATCCTTGGATTTTTTTTCTAGAGGCAGTTTTCTCACTATCCCAAAAAGGCTCCCTGTTCAAGATCTCTCTTTCCTTGCTCTCATATCTGTTCTTCCTCCATCTCAACTATCCCATTCCCTCAAGCTCTCCCCAACCCTCCCCTTCTCCCCTCTTCTTTCTCTTCTCACCTTTCTTCTACTACCCTACCTCATGCTCCCAAATATTGTTAGGTGGTCTTGTCTGCTTCCAATTTCCAGGTGAATCTACATATGTTTTTCTTTGGGTTGACCTTATTTCTTAGCTTCTCTGGGATCATGAACAATAGGATCAATGTCCTTTGTTTATGGCTAAAATCCATTTAACTGTTTAGTTAGAGGGCCTCTTAAAAGAACCATATCCCTGTTAATCATAAGCACTCAGCCAAGAAGCTCTGTCTTAAAGGAGTCCTTCCTCTGTTTGCACTAGCATTATCCTTGGCCCAGGAAAGGCAGTTATAATGAATCCCCATTTGTCTCCATTTTTGGTGCTTAGAAAATTTTTTGAATCCTCTTTAGTCTTAATGTGAAAATTCTGGTCTGCAAAATGAATGCCAACAAGTAGGCGATTTGTTTGTCCCACCATATAGTTCACAAATAAATGCACACATAGGTATTATTAATTAATAGTTATCATCTATGTCTCAGGATTATTATAAGATAACTCATACATATTAAATTCAGTGATACTTCTTCTCTCTCCTCTGCTTTGTGGATTATTACCTTTTCTTACTATATCAATTTCATCTTTCCCTATTTCTCCTCATGATTCTGAGACTGCTATTTTGTTTTTCCCAGCAACTTCCAAGTATGGTTCTGCTGCCTAAGCTTATACTGCCTAGCTATAATCCATTCAGCTTCTTTACTAAACAATTCACTGTGATATTTATTCACCCTGTGTAAAGGTATATTCCACAAACTAAATTTAAACTTTTAATTATGTATTATATGTAACATATGTATTTATAATTTGACTGCATAAAAAAATCCACACACAAAAACAGGCAAAAGCAGATCACAAAGAATCAGAAGCCAGATGCCCTTGGCTGCAAAGACTTACAATCAGGAATCTACAGACAGAAATGGAAGCTTCCCCTTTTATATTGGTATATTTGAGGCAAAAGCAGATGCAAGGTCATACAGACAACCCGTCATACGTAGCCAGTTTTGTCTGCTGTTAACAGGAGACAAAACACAGGAAAAATATGTTTTATCCTGTGTTCCCATTTCAATTGCTCTGCTTCATTTTATAACACTCAGGGAGGAGGGAGACACAGATGAATCATCAGCTCTTGATGAGATCATTGAGTGAAATTCAGTCCTGTGCTGCTTTACAATCCTTGGTTTGAGAACTCTCTCCTTATTGGTTCATAGATGGCATAAAAATGTCTGCACTGAGGGATTTTACCAGTCAGGCTGCTGACTAAAGTCCAGCCGGACTTTAGTCAGAAGCCTGATGGTAAGCAACCACAGAGAAGAAAAATATGTCCCAGAGTCTCAGAGATATACAGGAGACAGAAGCAATAGAAACCTAGGAAAATAAGGATTTGGTGTGATTTCCTATGGTACTGCTAAGAGTCATCTGTATCTGCTTGCAGTGCAGGAAATGTGCTCGAGTCTCTGAAGCCAGTGCTTCAGCCTTAATATCTGTGATTCTTGACTTAGTCTTGAATTCTGCATTTTATGTAATCAAAATTTACTTTTGTGGTCAATACCTGACAACAACCGGGGTGTACTGGTCTTATGTGCCATTGGATGCCTGAATAAGATAATTGAAATATCGGGAGATATCCTCAGGTGTCTGGGAATCTCAAAATTTCAAGAGGTAGATTCCACAATTCAGTGTGTTTAGGGACTCTGACATGACATTTCTGAATGTGATACCAGTAAGTTGCAATCGGCAGCACCGTATCACAATCAGCCATCAGCAGGCAGAAATGGGTAAATTCAGGTAGATAGGCAGGATACAGACGCAATGATTGGGATGTATAATCATCTCCTAGATACCTGTGATGTCCATTTTGGATAATTGGATTCTGGTCCAAGGTAAACTATATTTTTTCCTGTCATCCACTTTCACTTTCATATTTTCTGCAGGACCACACATTTAGATGGGAGGGAGAAATGAGTCAGAGGCTCTGATGGAGATCTCCAAGGTTACCACAGGATTTGTTCCTATTGGTGGAATTGAGAGCATTCTTCTCATTATTCCGGAAACAATTTGAATGCACACCCTCCTTCAGTCACAGGCAAAAAGAGCCAATTATATTTTAAGCAGAGCAGGCTTTTGCTAGTGAAGCTCTGGCTATGCCTGCTCTCAGCTGCTCATGTTTATATCTGAAACCGAAATGTACATTGACGCAGACACGGCAGACTTCTATATGAGACTAAATCCAGGGAAATTGGCAAAGTCAGGTACTGGATTTTTCCCAGTATTACAGTTTTGAGTCACCTGCTATGGACTCCTGTGCAGCAAATCAATTCCTGCTTCGTAAACCTTTGCTACTCTTTAAACTTTTGGAACCACTGCCTCAGTCTTGAAACACTGCAATATATGCAAGAAATAATTCACTTCAGGCTTTAGCATATGACAGGGTAAAGGGGAGTCATTATCTTTCCTCTTTTCTCTGAGATCCTCTGTGGGAATGGTTATGACATTGTAGGTTTCCTTATCATGAAAACTTAGAGTCATTGATAATATTATTCAATAACACATGAAGGCCCAACCCTCCCTGGCACCAAAGACTCTCACGGTACAATAAGTTATAGAAGAGGAAACATACTTCTTATCACTCTATTGCCTTTTATGTTCTTGCATGCTCAACTTTGCTGTCTTGGTTAGCATAGTTTTGTGTTTTGGCATATAAAAATTCTTGTACAGGATTTTTTTCACTTGTATGCTTTTTTTCCACTTAGAAAATTAGACAACATGAGCTTTGTTGGAAATCAACTATTTATTGATCATGGCAGCAAGGTATAACATACTACCCTTCAAAATAATTAACACATTAGATTTATTTGTTACTGTGTGTGTTGTTTTTGTGTACTTTGACAATTGCATATCTTATCCTGTATTGTCCATATCAGACTCTGAATTCCTATATCTGCTAGTAATGTTGACACTGGAAAACACTAGGGCTTTGGAATCAACAGTCTCCATTTGAATCTGTTGAAATATTTCTGCCATCTTTTCAATATAAGTATACATGGCCTTAAAGTATGTTTTAAAGCCATGAAACATAGTACCACAAAGCCTCTTATTTTCTATTGAAAGATCTTCCCTGCACATGGTTCTATTATTTTCCAAGTAGTGCCAATGGAACATCTCTCATGTGGGCCAAGAGATGCTCAGATATGTGAGTATATCAATATTTCATTTGGACTCAGTTTTTTTCTATTTCATTCTGGAAGGATAAAAGCAATTATTTTATGTAAGTCTGTCACTATTTTATTATTAGATTTTTAGCGATAAAGGCAGTGTCTGTTATACCTTCCATTACATAGGCTTAATAACAATATTTACTTGATTTCCCTCCTGATTTTTTTGCCACTATTTTCTCTTTCGGGCATGGAGCTAATGAGAATAAAGAATTTTGGTCATGCTAACGTGAGGTTTAACCTGCAATTATAGCACAAGTAGTCAATCCCATTTAAATTCTAAATGTTAGCAGATATAATCCCACTTTATGTCAATGAAAGTATGTAGGTACTTCCAATGCAGACTCTTTTTACTGTATTGGCAGTTGTTAAGCATATTTTAGAAATGGTCTGTGAATCTTAAGTTTTGCACTTAAAGCCATGACTTAGGACAATAAATAAATGAAATAATACACTACTTAGACCTGAGTGATGAGAAGCTGATATCCCTTCATAATATAAGGGGATAAATTTTACAATATCTCTCCTAATATACTATTAAGCATCTGAAATACTTTCAAATATTCATATAAGTTTACAAATGTGTACATGTATGAGATTGAATATACATAATTATATTCATACATACATATTCCTGCATGTGTACACTTTCATAATGTAGTTTAAAATTTTGTGCATGAGTACTGTATTTATGTCATTTCCAACTCATTTCTGTTCCTTCCTTTAAAATAATATCTATACAAAAATGTCAAAGTAAATCCAACTTCATTATAAAATTATTATATTTTATTTTATAGATACAATTGTATACATCAATACAGGTATACATACTGTTCTGATTTTATATATCCAATTCTGCATTCACCTTTTCTAAAACAAAATCCTATCAATTTTACTGTACAATAGAAAATTATCCTTTCTATATTAGCCTCCAAATTTTTCAGTGCCTTTCCTCTAAATGTGTAAATTTTAGAGAGTTTTCCATTTCTGTTAACATTTCAATATGAGATGTCATTTTGCTAAGCAATTTTTTGGTTTTTTTTTGCTTTCATTTAATTTTAATTGGCTTTACATTCTTCTAAAATTTTGATTATCACCCTGTCTTTTTTTTAAAAGACACTGTGTTCCCAGAAGATATCATCTTTCTTGGTCCAATAAATTCTGTCTGGACATTGCATGAAATATTTTCTAAGCCAAGAAGTTGCAAGCTTTTGGATTTATTACCTAGTCCCTGACCAAAATTGTAATTTGAGCAGTTGTTGAATTATGTAGCAATGCTGTGAAATCATATTTTCTTTTTTTCTGTAAGTTAGAGCTATTGTTTCCTGAGGGTTTAAGGATAAATATTTAGGACACTCTTACAAGTTGTATTTGTTCTGAGTATTTACGGATGAAGTTTCTGTTTCTTTCACCATGCAGAGTAGGCTAGACAATTGGATTTGGCAAAATTTTCTTCCTGTCAAAGTGGAGGGGAGACATGGAGGGGTGAGGAGAACTTGAGTGAATGGAATGGTCGAGATGGAGAAAGGACGGAGATGAGAGCAACAAAAGAGATAACTTGATGGAGGGAGTCATTATAGGGTTAGCAAAAACTAGGCTCAAGAGAAATTCCCAGGAATCCACAAGGATGGATCCACATCGAAGACCCTAAGACATAGATGAGAGGGGGCCCTGATCTTGACTTGCCCTATAGTAAGATGGATGCATATCTTAAATATACCCATAGAACCTTCATCCAGCAACTGATGGAAACAGGCAGAGACCCACATCGGAGCACTGGACTGAGCTCCTAAATTCCAATTGAAGAGTGGGAGCAATGAGAATATGAGAAAAAGGTCAAGTCTATGATGTCTTCAATCTCTGAAACAGTCTATCTGAGTTAATGGGTGCTCAACAACTCCAGCCAGACTGGGAAGGAACAAACATAGGACCAAACTAGTACCTCTGAATGTGGGTGACAGTTCTTTGGAGCAGACTGATGGGACACTGGCAGCGGCACTAGGATTTATCTCTGCTGCAGGTATTGGCTTTTCAGAATACTAGTCTGTTTGGATGTATACCTTGCTCAGACTAGATATAGCAGGGAGGGCCTTGTAACTTCACCAAAGAAATGTGCCTTATCCTCTCTGAGGATCGGATTGGGGGGGTGGGAGGGTGTGTGGAGGGGATGGGTGGAGGAGAGGGAGTGAGAATTTGGATTGGTATTTTTAAAACCCTAATAAATTAAAGAAAAGAAAACCTCATAAAGGTAACTATTCCCATACACATTTTCTTCTGTCTACTACTTGCAATTATGCAAAAGCAAAATCACAGTTAACACACTAAGTTATATAAACGTTCTCTTTTGTTTGATTATGGTTGCTTTGTACCATAAAAGGGTAGACAGATTAACACATGTAATTTCATTATGCATTAATTTTATTTCAGATATATGCAGTGTAGGTATATTGTTTTAATCTGAATTTCTTTTTGACTTTGCATGGAATATTCAAGAGTACCCTCTATGCTGTTCTTTATTTATAGTATGTGTGGAGATGATGAAGATAAACCAGAGACTTTCTGATTTCCTGACATTAATATTCACTATTCAGAAAATAGAGTTCAGACTTGAAGGAAACCAGAGCACTAAATGATGACTAGGGATCAACATGAACATATTGACCTATAGAATGGTTAGAAGTGTGTTCTTTGAATTATATTCACTTTGCTGTTTTATTTTGTTATTGTTTTATGGATACTCTGTGAACAAATAGGGAGAAGTCCCATTCAATAGCTAACTTATCTGAGAAATTGTAAACCAGGAAAGGCTGCAAAGCTACAGTGAAACCCTCTGTTGAATAAAAACCAAAAAAAGAAAAAATGTCCTTAGACTAAAATTTTGAATCCTTTAAAACATATATTTTTGTTTAGCTAAGCAGCCCCCAAAATCAAATGTCTCTCTGTCATTAAAAAATTCAAAAAAATCACAATATTATATATAATCTGACATTCTGTGTATGCTCCATCTTTACGTGGCTTGTATTTTTTTTTACTATATTACTATTATCATTCATTTTATTTTCTTTACTCCTTTAATCTATGAATGGCTGTACTTTTATGTTATTTTTACTGTCTCTTGAAAGACTTCGTTTTATTTTGTAAAATATTTCAGTCTATTCCTGCCTATACCCATTTTGTTCTTTTTTTTAAAAAAAAAAAAACAGACTCTGTAGTTTTTAATTTTTTTTTTATTTTTTATTTTCCATTCAAAAATTGACCCTTCCTCCCCTTCTCCCACTCCCCTCCCACTCCTCCACTAACCTTCCTCCCTACCCCTCCATCCTTAAGAGAGGGCAGGGTACCCTGCCCTGTGGGAAGTTTAAGGCCCTCCCCCTCCATCCTGGCCTAGGAAGGTGTGCATCCAAATAGACTAGGGTCACAAATAGCCAATACATGCAGAAGAGAAAGGTCCCAGTGGTATTATCTATGGCTTCTCAGTCCGTCCCCATTGGCAGCCACATTTAGAATCCGGTTTGATCACATGCTCATTCAGTCCCGGTCCAGCTGTATTTGGTGAGCTCCCAATAGATCAGACACACTGTCTCAGTGGGTGGACCAACCCCTCATGGTCCTGATTTCCTTGCTCATCTTCTCCCTCCTTCTGCTATTGAACTGGACCTTGGGAGCTCCATCCATTGCTCTGATGTGGCTGTGGGTCTCTGTCACTATCTCCATTCATTGGACGAAATTTCTATGGTGATATTCAAGATATATATCAGTGTGACTATGGGACAAGGCCAGTACAGGCACCCTCTCCTCTGCTGCCCAAGGACCTAGCTGGGGACATCCCTGTGGACACCTGGGATCCCGTCTGGAGCCAAGTCTCTTGCCAACCCTAAAATGGCTCCCTTAATGTAGATTATCTTCTTCCCTGCTCCAATATCTGCCCTTCCTCCATCTCCACCCTACCACTCCTCCAAGCTCTCCCCAGTCCTTCCCTTCTCTCTCCTCCTTCCCCCTCTCTTCTTCCTCCAAACCCACCCCCACCGCTACCACAAACCCCTGCTCCAATTTCTGCTTCCGATTTCCAGGAGGATCTATATATGTTTTTCTTTGGGTTCACCTTGCTATTTGGCTTCTATAGGGTTGTGAACTATAGGCTTAATGTCCTTTGTTTATGGCTAGAGTCCACTAATGAGTGAGTACATACCATATTCATCTTTTTGGGTCTGGGTTATCTCGCTAAGGATAGTGTTTTCTATTTCCATCCATTTGCATGCAAAATTCAAGATGTCATTGTTTTTTACTGCTGAGTAGTATTCTAATGTGTATATATTCCACACTTTATCCAATCTTCCATTGAGGGGCACCTAGGTTGTTTCCAGGTTCTGGCTATGAACATAGTTGAACAAATAATTTTGTAGTATGATTGGGCATCTCTTGGGTATATTCCCAAGAGTGGTATTGCTGGATCCTGAGGTAGGTTGATTTCCAATTTCCTGAGAAACCACCGCACTGATTTCCAAAGTGGTCGCAAAAGTTTGCATTCCCACCAGCAATGGATGAGTGTTCACTTTTCTCCACATCCTCTCCAGCATAGGCTATCCTTGGTGTTTTTGATTTTAGCCATTCTGACAGGTGTAAGATGGCATCTCAAAGTTGTTTTGATTTGCATTTCCCTGATCGCTAAGGAAATTGAACATGATCTTAAGTATCTTTTGGCCATTTGAACTTCTTCTGTTGAGAATTCTCTGTTCAGATCATTACCCAGTGATCTCTAAAGGAGATCACAATGTTACCGCAGCATTTGTTTCCATTGGTGGAATTGAGATCACTCTCTTCATTAGTTCATATTCCAAGCACAACCTAAATCTACACACTCCTTCAGTCAGTTACAAGGAAAGCTAATACAATTGTCAGCAGAGTGTCTTCCTACCAGTCAGGCTTTGGCGACTGCTGACAATGATTATAAACAAAACTCAAATGTCCATTGTCCCAGGCAAGGAAGACTGTTCCTGAAACAAGCAGGGGTTTGTGGTAGCGGTGGGGGTGGGTTTGGAGGAAGAAGAGAGGGGGAAGGAGGAGAGAGAAGGGAAGGACTGGGGAGAAAGAGCCCTTGGGAATTACCAAGTCAGGTATTTAAAATCAATATTCACTAGAAGGTTTAAACAATGTAAACATATGTCATGTTTTTAAGTTTGTTTTGTTTTGGTCATACTTTAATCATTGTTTTCTTTAGTAGTTGGTTTTTGCCTCCTATTTTATATTTTTCTATGTTGTATAGAATCTCTTTGATTCTATTAAAAAAAGAACCCCAAACCAAAGCAGCAAGATCTCTTCTGAAACCTGATCACTGATTGTGTACAACTTTATGCTAAACCCTTGGCTGAATAAGCGTATAGGATGTAACACATTTCCTATGCATTTTTGGTAGACAGTAAGCGTATACTCACAAGGTGAGATGCCTGCCACCAGTATGCTGAAACCTGACTGGGAAGTCCAGTGTAACAGAGAACAGGTACCTGAAAGAAAGAGAAGACTTTTGTGAATTGCAATGCTTGGGAAGAAATCTGAAATTATCAAATTTCATGCAGACTTAGGAAGATGCAGCCATTTCCAAAGTAGTATGGATAATTCTGGTAGAAAATACTTTTCAACTAAAAAGAGTATCTTCAACACTGTTAAGCTTATGAAACCTTTACCACATTACAAAGAAATGAGAGTATGAGATTCATATGGACTAGTAATGGACAAGAATAATTTTTGTTATAGTGTTTCACACTCAGTGGAAGGCTGATTTTTGATTAGAAAAGAGAAACTTCAATTTAGTTAAGCTAATGCAACATTAACTAAGTCACAATGAAATTATGACATTAGAAAGAGACTCACCATTGCTCAGAATGCTGTCAGAGTAAACTTTCTGAGCAGGTACTGGTGCCAAGGTGTGACTGAATGGCAGGAGGAAGAAACTACATGCCTACAGTGACTGACACACAGACAAAACACAAAGGCTGATCAATAGAAATTTTAGCATATTTTATGAGTTTTCTTCAACATTTCATCACAAGCTATTAATTATAAATGTTGGTCCATAGAGGAGCAATTTAATTTTAATTTTTATGTCTGAATGACTATTTTTCCTTATTTTTCTAGTTTTGCTACCATTTTTTAAAGAGTCCTGTTTCTTGCTAGTGGCTCCTCCCTCTATGGCTTTCACAGATTTTTAATTTCAATTTAATTAATTTCTTTTTTATTTTCTAACATGACTGTAGCCTCTACTCCACCTCGCCTTCCATTCTCTTACTTATGCCCAGCTCTTACTCCACTCCTCCACAGTAGTATCACAATATCACACAACTTTCTCTAGGGCACCAGCAAAAGTTAGCATAGCAAGTTGCTATAACACCAGTCACCTCTACCTTTATTTAGACAGGAAAATGCAACCCTGTATGAGGAACAGGTTTCAAAGTATCAGCCAAAACCACAGGGTCAATCTCCCACTTCCAGGTGTCCCACAGATAGATTAAGCCTCACAACTGTCACAAATAAGTAGAGGAATTAGGTGGGTCCCATGAAGCCAGAGTGGTTGTTGGTATATCCCCCAATAATTTCTGAAAGTTATTCAATGTTTACCATATTTTTCTCTTAATTTTCAATTTCTGAGGCTTAACTTCTTTAGGACACAGTATATACTCATATATCTAAAAGGTAGCTAGCTGTCTTTGTACTTTCTCTGGGGTATTAACTAACCTTGCAAGGACAGGACTCTGCTGGAGCTGACCATATATTTCAAACAAACTTAATTCATTTACATGAGAAAGCAAGACATCAACCATTAATGGATAATATAAACTTGTGGAAACTGATCTCTAATATTTTATAGCCTGTGCTAGCAATTTTTGGAATAGTGTAACACTTTCTGCCATACCCTGAGGCAAAACATTCCAATGATGTCTTCTAATTTGTTCTTTGAAATTTACTGATGAAACACTAAATGAAATTCTTTGACAATCTTGGGGACCTACAAGGGATGCTGTAAAAACAATCTTTTAAATCTAAAAAGTTTTATAGGTATATTTTGTTATGGAACAAAGAAAAAGCAATGCAAGCTGTAAGCTCCAATAAGCTCTCGTTACCATTCTTAAATCTTATATCAGCCTCCAATTTCCAGATTTCTTTGTTGGGGGAGAAAATCCTTAACTGTTTCTTCCTGTAAAGTAGAAGTCATTGCTTACTCCTGAGTATATAAATGAGTGTCCAATATCTGAACAAATTTAAATATAATCTTGCATGCCATCTTTCTTTCTAAAAGGTCTCAAAGCAGGCTGAAATACTGCATTAAGGTTGTTGTAGGCTAGCTTTTTAAGAGTCAAAATTCTAGCTTCTCTATTCCCAATTAATCTGATTTCTGATTGCATCACCCTGAAACAATTCATCAGCTCCCTGACTTATTTGAGATAAGTCCTCAGACTGCTGTGCAAAACACAGAAGTGTATTTCAGCCTTCTTGGAAGTTACATTACTTTGGGCAATTGCTGCTATTTCAAAATTTAATTGCTGATCTGTTATTCTATGAAGGCCCTCACCAGTAAAGATATTAAAGGAGAAGGAAATTTGTTGGGCTTGAATTTTCTCCTCTCTGGTCTGACATTGTTATGCATGTTTGACTTTCCTCAATAGATAGTCTCTTTTTGGCAGTCAACATTTGTCCACTTGTTTCCAGATCCCAGGGAGTAAGGCTTCTAAAATCCTTTACTCTAGCATCATTCGCATAAAAGGTCATTTGGGCCATTCAGAGCTCAGGTTGCTTTCAATTCATTGAGCTGTTCGAATAGGCACAGGACACCTAATCTATTATTTCTCCTGTGCATCCCTTTGCTCTATTACTAATAACATTTGGAACTCTTGTACTTCCTCGCTTCAACGTGAACCTTCTCTGAAACTAGCTTGCTTGAGAGATACACAACAAATTCAGAGTGCTTGCACTACTCAAGAAGATCTGTGCACCATAGGTGGATCTAAACCAGCCATTGTCTAGGAAGAGGAGTACTTTCCAGATAAGTGAAGATATATAGAGTTTTCTACTTCTGTGACGGTGATATTATAAATTCCTCAAGCCATTTAGCTCCTGCTTAATTTCTTTGCCTGTTTTTACTTTTTACACAATATCATCTACTATTCAGAAAAGTTAGTTTAACATTGCTATTTACAGAGGACCATATAATATTTGGTGAGTAAGTAGAATACAATGATCTTTAGAGTAGTTAACAGTGTGGTCTGTGATTTATAGTCATTATCTTATTCTTTTCCTTTTATGGTTACATTGTAACCTGAGACAGTCAAGTAGCAGTCACAGTCAGCAACAAGCCCATTTGGAAATTTGAAAACCCAGAAGACAATTTTAGAATATTCTTTTTCTAAGGCAGGCATGCTAGTATAATACAATTCCAGGACATTAGAGAAGTGTGAAACATGAAATTTCCTGAGTATTCGTGGTCATATAGGCTAGAATGGCACGTTTCATTCCAAGGAGAAAATGTATCTCAAATCTGCTAATTTAATAAATATTTGCATCAAATCAGTATTTGATTAATATGTAAGCATATTTTTCCTAAAAATATTACAAATGATGAAAATAAATGCATAATTCTTGTAATATCCACTGCTCAAAAATCCCAGTATGCCTAGTATCAGCACAACTGAAGCCAAATCCTTATTAGAGTGTCTATTTGTTGTATTGAACTAATTGAAAAGGAAATTTAGAATTATTTTCAGGGTAGCTTGCCAGGAAGTGCACTCATGTACCAAAAAATGGTTTCAAATTGATGGACATACAACTTACTTAAATGAATTCTGTTATTATTAAAGATAGAAAAAATATACTTAAGATTTAATAGTGATTATGGAATTTGGAGAGAAATTTTTGTATTTGAAATCAAGTGAATTCTTAAAGTAAATACTTTAAATTAATATATAGATATATATTAATTGCATGTGATTATGTATTATATTTATATATAATACATATTGTTTGTATTATATGTAACATTTATTTATAATTTGACTGCATAAAAAAACCACATGCCAAAAGAGACAAAAATATCACACAGAATCAGAAGTCAGATGCCCTTGGCTGCACAGACTCACAATTAGAAATCCCCAAACAAGAATGGAGGCTTCCGTGTATATTGGTAGATTCGAGGCAAAAGCAGATGCAAGGTCGTCCAGACAACCTGTCATACTTAGCCAGTTTTGTCTGCTGTTAACAGGAGGCAAAACACAGGAAAAAATAAATTTTATCCTGAGTTCTCATTTCAATTGCTCTGCTTCTTTTTATAACACACAGGGAGGAGGGAGACACAGATGAATCATCAGGTCTGGATGACATCATCAAGTTAAATGCAGTCCTTACTTTCCAGTCCTTGATATGAGATCTCTCTCCTTATTGGTTCCTAGGTGTTATAAAAATGTCTGCACTGAGGGATTTTACCAGTCAGGCTCCTGACTAAAGTCCAGCTAGACTTTAGTCAGGCTCCTGACGGTAAACAACCACAGAGAAGAAAATCTGTCCCAGAGACCTGCAGGAGACAGAGCAATAGGAACCTAGGAAAATAAAGATTTGGTGTGATTTCCTACGCTCCTGCTAAGAGTCACCTGTTCCTGTTTGCAGTGCAGAAAATGTGTTCGAGTCTCTGAAGCCAGTGCTTCAGCCTGAATATCTATGATTCCTGGGTTAATCTTGGATTCTGCATTTTCTCTACTGCAGATTTACTATGGGAGTCAATACCTGACAACACACGGGGATGTACTGGTTATATGCGTCACTGGAAGCCCCAGTAAGATAATTGCGATGTCGGGAAATATCCTAAGGCTCCTGGGAATCTCAATATTTCAAGTGGCAGATTCCGCAATCAGTGTGTTTAGGGACTCTGCCGTGGCATTTCTGAATGTGATAACAGTAAGCTGCAATAGGCAGCGCAGAATCACAATCAGCCATCAGCAGGCAGAAAGGGGAAATTTCAGGTAGATACAAACACAAAGAGTGGGATGTATGATCATCTCCTAGTTACCTGTGATGTTTTTCTTTTTTGATGATTGGATTCTGGTCCTAGGTAAACTACATTTTTTTCCTGTCATCTATTATTTTCATTTTTTCGGCTGGACCACACACAATTAGATGGGATGGAGAAATGAGTCAGCAGCTCTGCTGGAGATCTCCAAGGTTACCACAGGATTTGTTCCTATTGGTGGAATTGAGATCATTCTCATTGTTCCAGGAACAATTTGAATGCACACACTCCTTCAGTCAGAGACAATGAGAGCTAATTACATTTTCACAATAGTGGGTCCTTACTCGTCAGGCTCTGGGTATATGCCAGCTCTCAGCTGCTCATGTTTATACCTGAAACCCGAATGTACATAGACGCAGAAAATACAGACTGCTATTGACTTCTATATGAGATTAAGCACAGGGAAATGATCAAAGTCAGGTATTGGTTTATTCACAGTATTACACTTGCTTCTGAAACTTTGCTTCTCTTTAAACTTGTGGCACCACTGTCTCATCTTGAGCACTACAGTATCTTCAAGAAAATAATTCACTTCAGGTTTTAGCATCTGACAAAGTCAAGGGTAGTCATGCCCTTTCCTCTGTGCACTGAGTTCCTTTGTACATACAGGTATGACATTGTAGTTTTTATTTTCATGAAAACTTAGAGTCATTAAAAATTATGCAATGACATATAAAGGCACAACCCTACCTGTCACCAAAGACTCTGAAGGTAGAATACAGTATAGAAGAGGAAACATACTTTTTTATTAGATTTTTTTTTTAAATTACCAATCCAAATTTCCACACCCTCTCCTCCTCCCATTCACTCCACACATCCTCCCACCCCACCCCACCTAATCTTAATATATGGTAAGGCAATTATTTATGGAAGGTCCAAGTCCCTCCCTACTACGTCTAGGTTCAACAAGGTATACAACAAACATATTAGGATACCAAAAAGCCAGTACATGCACTGGAGATGAATCCCAGTGCCACTGCCAGTGGCCCCTCAGTGTGCCCTGGCAATACAACTGTCAACCACATTCAGAGGGTCTAGTTTGGTCCTATACTTGTTCCTCCCAGTCCTGCTAGTGTTGGTGAGCTCCCATTAGCTCAGGTAAACTGTTTCAGTGGTTGAACCCTTCGTGGTCTTGACCTCTTTGCTCATATTCTCATTCCTTCCAATCTTCACCTCGACATGGGAGCTCAGTCCAGTGCTCTGATGTTGGTCTCTGTCTCTGTTCGATCTTTTGTCAGGCAAAGGTTCTATGGTATAGAAGAGTAAACATACTTCTCATCATCCTATTGCCTTTTTGATTCTTTACTTTGCTGTCTCGCTTGGCATAGTCTTTGGTGTTTTGGAATATAAATCTCTTGTATATGATTCTTTTTCACTTGTATTTCCATTCCTAATTAGGAAATCAGACAACATGAGCTTTGTTGGAAATCAACTATTTATTGATGATGGCAGCAAGGTATTACATGCTACCCTAAAATTAATTAACACACCAGATTTTGTTGTTATTGTGTGTGTTGTTTATGTATGCTTTGAACAAGTGAATATCTTGTATCCTCCATCTTAGACTCTGAATTCCTCTATCTGCTACTAATGTTGAGACTGGAAAACCTTGGTACTTTGGAATCAACAGTGTCCATTTGAATCTGTTGCAATACTTCTGCCACCATTTCAATATAAATAAACGTTGTTTTCACGTTGGTTTTTAAAGACATGAATCATCAGAACATAGTAGCACAAAGACTCTTATTTTCTATAAGAAGACCTTCCCTGTACATCATTATGTTATTTTACAACTAGTGCCAAAGAAACAACTCTGATGTGGGTCAAGTAATGCTAAGATATATGAGTATACCAATATTTCTTTAGGACTCAGTTTTCTTTTGTATGTGACTCTGGAAGAGTGAAAGAATTTTTTATGTAAGCCTATTATCGTTGTATTCTTAGATTAGATGTCTTCCTTCACATAATCTTAATTACAATATGTACTTGATTTCTCCAAAGATTTTTTAGCCATTATGACAAAAATATATCTGAATAGTTCTCAGTTACTTTCTCTTTTTGGGTATGTAGCTAATAATTGAAGAATTTTGGTCATGCTGACTTGAGGATTAACCTGCAATTATAACACAATTAGTGAATCCTATTTAAATTCTAAATAATAGCAGATGGATTCCCATTCTATGACGATTAAAGTATATAGGAACTTCCAAAACAGGTTTTTCCACCGTATTGGCAGTTGTAAGCATAATTTTGAAATGGTCTGTGAATCTCCAGTTTTGGGCCTTCAGTCATGACTTTGGCAAATGAAATACCGCACTACTTGTACCTGAGTGAGAAAAGTTGATACCCCTTCATAGTATAAAGTGTTGAGTTTTACAATATCACTCCTAATATATTATGAAGCCACTCACTTATTTACAAATATTTATAAGTCCATGTATGTGTACATGTATGAGACTGACTATGCAGAACTATGTTTATTCTTACATATGCGTATATGTGTATACTTTCTATACATAGTTTAGAATTTCATACATGAGTAATTTTTTAATGTTATTTTACACTCATTTCTGCTTCCTTCTTTAAATCCGTATCTATACTAATAATGTCAAAAATACACATGATAAAATTTTTATATTTTATTGTGCAGATACAATTTCATACATCAGTATTCCACACTGAATGCATGCTTTTGTGATCTCATATAATCAATTTAGCATTGAGCTTTTCTAATTCAAAGACATGTCAATATTACTGTACAGTATAAAATGATTCTCTCTCAGCCTCCAACATATATCAGTGGCTTTTCTAATATTGTGTTAATTTTAGAGAATTTTCCATCTCTTTCACATTTGAATATGGGATGTCATTGTGATAAGCATTTTTCATTGTTTCATTGCTTTCATTTAATTTTAATTAGATTTCAATATTTTTAAAATTTTGCTCTTTAACTCCTTAACCATAGCTGCTTGTTTTTCCTGGAAGTAGGAGTCAATGTTTCCTGTAGGTCTAGGGATAAATATTTAGGACACAGTAAGAAATTATATTCCTTCAGAAAAGTTGCCGATGAAGTTTGTGTTTCTGGCACCACTATATCCTTAACAATTTGGAGTAGCCTAGACGGTTTCATTTGAAAAAATTTTCTTTCTGTCAAATATTTGTCTGCCTTTTTATAAACTGCTAGATTAAAAATTCAGATTATCTATACATACCAAATCAGTAATACTATCCAAAGAGCTAAATGTTGGTAAATTATGACATTTGAAGGAGCTGTTGAAATCATGCATTTTACCTTGATATTTTGTAGTCTTGTTAGTTGTTGTTTTGACCTTAACATACTAGGATGATTATAAGTAGAAATTATAGCTATATTAATGGTTTAAGAGACTGACTCTCAGATCCTAAAAGTGTAAAAAAAAGTTTAAATACCTTATTTTTAAGAGAAACAGTAAAACTTAATTTCGTTTAGTTCTGAGTAGTTTTGTATGGGAGAATCCTGAATGTTGCTTTTATTTGATGTATGTGTGGATTACAAAAAGACAGCAGAGAGAGTGGATTAATACTATGGTTTTAGTTCAGGAGGCAGGGAATAAATGTTGAAAATATTGGTGTGCAAAAATATAATCAGAGGAAAGAAAGTAGTAGAATAGTTAGTTACATAAAAAAACATCAGATTCTACTCTAAATATTATTATTCAGAGTATAACCCTTACGTTATTTTCTCCCTTTATGTTCATAAGATGTACAGACTTTTAGAGGGCTCTATCCATGGTCTGATGATTTGAAAAATTAACAAATGAATCTAATTCTAATATATACATTTGAAAAAACCTGGTATTCTAAGATTATCATGCGGTTCCAGGACATGAAGCATATGCAGTGAACGCAGGAGCTCTGAGATATACTGGCCTTTTTCATACCACATGTGGCAAATGCCAAAGCTGTGGCATGCTGTTATACTAATGTGTACACACAAAATTTGATGGATATTTATGTACACTTGTATTATTGAGTTTCCATTCTGTAAATTTGCACATATAATTGTTAACTATAAAACCCAGACAATGTTCTACTGTCTTCTAAGAAACCATTATAAATTCAAAATATGAGAATGTCTTATGTTATTTAATGAGATAAAAGACAGATTTTCTCAGGTATGCTAGCTCTTAAATGACGTCCATATGCTAGTAGAATGCCCTGTATCCATCACACACACACACACACACACACACACACTTCCCCTCAATTCAGATGTCACTGAAAAGAGAGAAGAGATATATTACCTAAGGATGGAGTACTGATATTTGTGATTGCAGAGAAAATCTAGTGAAAGCAATCCAGGGAATTATATCAAAATTTAAATGTTCATATAATAATACTTGAAAAAATGTCAAAATTATTAATTGAGGCTATTACTCTGATATAAATGTCAAAAAATTGTACACATATGTGAAACACATATAAAAGCATAAATAAGGGTGAAACTGTTGAAATAATATTTATATTGTGTTCTTTTTCTAAATGAAAACATACAATTGTTGCTAAATTATCATGACATTGTTAGATGACATATGCAATTTTTGCATGTTCAGAACTGGGCTTTAAAATTACTTTGCTATTTAGAAAATAAGCTTATTATTTTATAAATTTTTTATGTAAAAACACATACATACTGTAATATATATGAATTTACAATTCATGTATTTATTAATTACATTTGTGGAATCTGACTTGGCCTATTAGAAAATGCCAGCAACAAGCTTCAATGAGCAGCCCAAATCACAATCAAAAATCTGCAACTAGAAACAGAGGCGTTCATGCCAATAGCCAAGACGTAGACACAATGAGTAAATATATCATCACTCGTAGTTGTCAATGGCTGTTTTTTCCCTCTCTCTAAGCTGATCCATTTTTATGAGTCAACTAAAATTGTTTTCTCTTGTCCATCTTCAGTTTGTCTGCTACTGCTACAAAACACATTTAAATTGGACGGAGAAGTGAATCAGCAGCTATGACTGAGCTTTCCATGATGACCACAGGATTTGCCTCCACTGTTGGAATTGATATCACTCTCCTTATTGGTCCTGATTTCGTGCTCAATTTGAATGCACACACTCCTTCAATCAAAGGACAGGGGAGCTTATAAAAATTTTTACCAGAGTTGGTTTCTACCAATCAGGTTCTGTCTATATTCCAGATCTCAGATTGACCTGAGTGTACCCAAAGCCTCACTGTACATTGGTTTAGACCAGACAAACTACAGCTGACATGTACAGGCCTCAGAGTCCATGGAAATTAACAAAATCAGGACTTATATTCATAATAATTATTCCAACTGTATTCGACAACTTTTGAGAATATATTCTATTATCCACCCAGTCTTGGTGCTTACAAAGTTTGATGCCAAAATCACATCTATAGTAACTTGAATTACCGAACTAAAAATATCTTATCAGTCCTTACATCATTTACTCAGTTAATTATGTTAGCTTTTTGTATCCCTCAAGCTTTTTAAATATTACATCTTTTTTATGAGTTTTTTTAAATTGATATCATGTAAATCTGTAAAACTATAAGTCTCTTGTCTTCAAACCTTTCAAAGATTGAGCAGGTGAATGACAAGTGCAAAAGAAGCAATTTTTAAAACCATGAAAATGAAGGAGATTATGGTCTCCAGGGCAAGTCCCCCAAGTTTCCTCTGGAATATTGAAGCATCTTTCTTTAGCTTACTGGCCTAAAATATCTCACAGACTTTTCTGTAAGGCAAAATATTGAAGGACGGGCCTACTTCATCTTGACAAATTCCAAAAGTCAGCTTTTTTTGTGTCTGTCTTTTCAAATGTGGAATCATACTCTTTGTAGTAGTGGAAATGGTGGCTTCTTGCCTGGTGTCTAATTTTGCTGCTTTGAAATCAAATTCTATATAGAGATTCCCTGATGCCCATAAACTTCTCAGTAGTACATTGCTGTTTCCAGTTGCTGATATATATCACTGTCATAAAAAGTCTTGTACCAATAAATATCTTAATTCTTTATTCTTAGATTGCTGATGTGTTGAAGAACACCTATCTACCAAAATTAATCTCTGATTTAACAAAAAAACCAAAACATATCTGTAACAGGAGGAGCGGCCTGCTTGTCATCCCTGCCACCCAGCTATCTTACACCCAAAATAATCACACAGAAACTGTATTTACTTAAACACTGCCTGGCCCATTATCTCTAACTTCTTATTGGTTAACTCTTACATCTTAATTTAATCCATTTCTATTAATCTGTGTATCACCATGTGACTATGGCTTACTGGCAAGAGTCTAACCAGTGTCTGTCTCAGGCAGGAGATCCATGGCGTCTGCCACTCTGTCCTTCCCAGCATTGAGTCCTGTCTACTCCACCTATCTAAGTGCTGTCCTATCAACTAGGCCAAGGCAGTTTCTTTATTCATTATCCAATGAAAGCAACACACAAAGAGAAGGAACTCCTACACCACATATCTAACATGAATACATATTTGATTGTTAGAGGTTATTAAATTACCTACATTTATTAGTTATCTCACAAAGTTTTCAATAGTAGCTTTCAAGTTGTAGCACATTTTGATACATTTTTCCAATGAGTCTACTGCAAAAATAACCAATACAAGAATAGAAATCTATATCCAGTATGTTGAAAAAATAACATTTGATTTATACCAATAATCAAAAATTTATAGCAATGTATAATATTTCTGAAAAGTACATTTTTTTTAGTTTAAGTGAAGACAAAATAAACTAACCTTTATCCTAACATTCCTTTATCATCCACCCCAGCATGAAAGCTGTGGAAATAGAACAATTTATCCACACTAATCACTGTGAGAGAAGTGCTAAAATACCTTAAGTACTGCAATAAGAATGAGTCGTGTTAGACTATTACATATCAGCTATTAGAGATGTGTGGGTGTCACCAGAGATGGTCTCTTTGGATGTCACAGATATGGGGCCTGGATGTGTAAAAGAGTGAGGTGTGAGAAAAAAATATATACAATGCCTGTGTCACTTGGGATTATAGTATACAATAAGCAGGGATTTAAGAAAGACTCAAGTAATTCCTGCATCTTTAGACTGGCATGGAAAATTCATGCGTTTGCTGAAATTTCTTAGAACAGTCTATTTATACAGATGAAAATCTTTTGGAAGATCTAATTAATTAACTACAATGAAAAAACTGTCTATAATGTGGACATGCAATGTTGAAGAGAAAAGAAAAAGACAATAATTACTAGAATTACTAGAAAGCAATGGTGACAAGATTGGAGTGGTGCCTCAATCATTACAGGAAAATTATTGAAAGAAAGACAGCATTTGTGCAGATGATATTTTTGCAGTATTTAAAGATCTCTAGGAAGTTCATAAAAGTAATCCAACATACAGCAATCTAGGGGACCACCAGTTTATGCCTTTTATGGGTAAATATCCATTGCAACTTTTCAGTATGCTACTGATTTTAACATGAGCAGCCTAGGAATAACCACATTCCTTATTCTATTTTATGAAACAACCAAGAGATGAAGTAAAGTATATAAAATTAGGACCTATGTAGATTAAAACATAGATATTCAAGAAATAGAGGCCTAAACTCATCCCCAGTGTGGATTTAGTGTCTTAAAGGGACAGAAAAAAATGAATACCTTCATGGCTCATCCAGCTATATCAGGTTATGACATAGCTGTAGGCATTCTTAAGGTTACTGTCTGAATTAAGATAACAATTATTTCTAAGGTTTACAAAAGTCAAACTTTATAAAACAGACTAGAGGTAATCTGAGTGATTTAAGCCTGATGTGCAAATGCAGTTATAGAAAGAGGAGAGCAGAGGGATCCAATGCAAATCTCTCAACTCATGCATTGTTGGGGGAATTAGAAAAAATTTTCGTTAATGATATATAGGTGATGGAAATTTTCAGACTCAGGGGATATTAATGTGTATTTTGCACATCCAAATGAGTTGGTGCATCATATTTTCATTAGTATATATTATTTATATGTCAGAGATATAAATAGTGGCAACATATCAGAAATAACCATGCTCCAGTCCATGCCTATACATAACTTAGTTTATCATTAGTTTGGAATATTCTGACATGTTTTCAGTGCAGATGATAATGAAATTTATAAATCTTCGGTTTCCTTTCTATCTCTGCAGGCCTTTTTAAAATTTTATTTGTATTTCATCTGCATTAGTGTTTTACAATGGGTGACCTACCTTTCTAAACACTGAGTTATTCACAAAGTGCCAGAAACATTTTTAATGAATGTCAGGTGTTGTACAGATATATGTATCTGTATATATATTCATATACATATATGAATATATAATTAGGAATCAGTTTATTTCCATACGACTCTGACTAAAAGAAAGATTTTTTCTATATATGTTTGTTATCATTTTAGTTTCAGTATTCAGGATACTAAAGATGTGTAGGGTATCATTTCCAAAATAACTCTTAATCATAATATTCATAATTACTTCATTTCTCCCATGATTTTTGGCCATATTGTTGAAAATATACCTGAAGATTGTCCATGATTTTCTCTTTTGTACCATGTATCACATGAGAATGAGGAATTTTATTCCTGCAATTTAAGCCATATCATGCAGATTTAAATTCAGCCATATCTCATGTAGTCAATTTCTGTGAAGCTTCTAATAGCAATAAAGGGATTTCTGTTTTGTGGGGACTTAAGTGTGTAGGATCATCCACAATTTATGTATTACCTTGTATTTGGATGTGCAAACATAGTTTTGAAATGGTCTATTAACTTGAATGTGGAATTATAGGGATGCACTTGATTAAGATGCAAATCAGATAATAATTATTGGCACCTTTTTTTGAATATTTCCATATCTGTTCATAGTACAATGGTTCAGTTTTCATAATATCTCACCAAGTGTACTCTGACTCATTTCAGTTACTTTCAAATATTTATATAAGTTTATGTATGCACATATACATAGGTTCCCCCATATATATATGTATGTATATATATGTATATATATTTATATATGTTATATATAATTTATGAATGGGTACAATTGCTTGGTATCATTTAGAATTTAATATGTAAGTGCAGTATTTCATTACTTCACAATTCTTTCTGCTCCCTTCAATACAATATCTGCATAGGATATACTAAAATAAATACATCTAATTAGTAAAGTTATTTTACATTTTGGTGCATACACAAATGTATACATAACTGTAACACACTGTATAAAGAATTGGGAGATTATATGTGACCATTTTAGCTTGTCCATTTAAAATAAAAATTATCAATATTATTGTTCAGTAGAAGCAGTTCTTTTGTATCTTAGCATGCAATTTTTTCCATGACATTTCTGCTGTGTGTGGAAATTTGAGAGAGTTTCTCATCTGTGTTGGCATTACAATTTCTGATGTCAGTGTGCTTACTCTGTTTTTGATTGCTTTTGTTAATTTTTTTTGGAGTTCTCATTTCCAAACTTTTTTTTTTCACATGCTGTCCTGATGTGACTGGCAATGTATGCTGAGAGTAGGTTTTATTGCCATTGGCCAATAAAGAAGATGCTTTCAACCAATGTCTTAACAGAGTAAAGCCAGGCTGAAAGAGATATATAGAGTAGGCAGAATCAAGAAGAAGCCAAGAACCTGCCACCAGAGACAGATGACTCCACTGGAGTCTGTAGAACTTTGCCAGTAGGCTTTAACCTCATAGTGCTGCAGAGATTATTAGAGGTTGGTTACTTTAGGATATAAGAGCTAGCTAGCAATATGCTTAAGCTATTAGCCAAACTGTATTGCAAATAATATAGTTTCTTAGTTATTATTTTGTGTCAGGGAAGTTGTGAACAGACTAGCGGCATAGTCAACTATATCCATAGAAACACTTAGAAAGCTTACAAAGGAATTCTAGACACAAAAGGAAAGAGTTAAGTATGGCGTTTGGTAGCAGCATTTTCTTGGGTGAGCTCTGTTTGCTAGCAGCAAGCAGTGGCATGATTCTTTCAAGAGAAGGCTTCCTGACTCAGTGGTAGCAGCAAAAACTGCTAGACTCCTTTAAGAAGGATTCCTGGTACATGCTAATTGCATTAACATCTTTGACTCTTTCTGATGGTCTGGCTATGGAGCATTTAAATGTGGTTTGTTAGTAGAATACTAGAACTAACTTAATGGCAGCACAGACCTAGTGAGACCCAAGCCTATATTTGGGAGTGAGAAAAAGACTCTCAGAAGCAGGGCATGCCTTCTCAATATTGGACTCGGTAGAACCAACAAACAAGATGCCATAATTCATCCTATCCTTAGCATTTTAAAAATGCTTCTGATCAGAAAACAGTTATGTATATGCAATAAAGACAAATTCAGGCAGAAAGAAACATCTCAATGCATCACAGTGTCATGATGTGTTCAAAAATACACATAGGCTTGGAAGAGAGAAGAAAAAAATTATACATTTGTAAAAAGAAACAAATGGTTTTAAATAATAATACATAGTCTTTAAAGAGACAGAGCGTACACAGTCACAGATTAAATGAATAAAGGAAAGAAAGCCATGTAAAGATGGAAAATACACAGAGAGTATAGGTTGTATATGTTGAACAGAGCAGCATATACAAATTTGTAATCATTTTGATATATATATATATATATATATATATATATCATATGTATTTCTGCTCTTGATTAAGGTATTGTGTTTGTACAGCTAGTTTAAATATAAGGCATAATTTAGAAACATAGGTTCGTAGTGGTTCATCTATAATAGTCAAGTTAGTACTCGTGTTATTTAGGTTTTCTTGCTATACAGAGATATTTCAGATGGATGGTTATTCTTCAAAACTCTCAAAGACTAAGAGAATATGGTATTTAAAATGTTTTAAAAACATAGCAATTTCTTGTGACAATGAGACACATACATATCTGCTTCTGACAGCACCAATTACTTCAAAAGAAGATGGGCATGGAAGAGGCTCCTTACGGAGTTTGCCAGGTATTTGGGCAAGAAACTGCTCTTGCCTAGACTGCTTGAATATATGCATTATGAACTGGAAATTCAAACTCACAGAATAAAGCTGCCTAAAAAAGGTGAGGCAGTTCTTCAGTGTCCCTGCTTCATGAAAGAGTCTACAAGACATTCTATAGGATACAGAAGAAAATAGCCGACAAACTGCTAGTATAGGTGGAACAGTCTTTAAAATTTCCTGGAAAAGTATGCCAGAAATTATGGGTCAGTAAGCTGAAAATGGGTACCACAAAGTTACACAAGGTCTTTGGGTGACTGTCCAGGGAGTGAGATATCACTCTCAAATCTAGAGTTTTTGAATTTGCTTACAGTGTACTTTCTTTTAATGTAGGTAATATTATACCCATCTGGAGACTTTGATGTACTTGAAGAATAGACAGAAATGAGGTGACATGGGAGGTGATATATGCTGTAAATATATTTTATTACCATGTGTTAATAAGGAAGCTGCTCTTAACCAGTGGCTTAATAGAGTAAAGTCAGACTGAAAGAGATATATAGAGAAAGTTGATGGAGTCAGGAAGAAGCCATGTAACTACTATCAGAGACAGATGCCTTCTTTGGAGCCAACTGAAACTTTGTCAATTGGCCAAGAAATCTTGGTGATGCACAGAATAGTGGAGATGGGTTAGTTTAGGATATAAAAGCTAGCTAGCATACTCTTAAGCTATTGGCCAAACAGTATCGTATATAATATCGTTTCACAAAAGTTATGGTTTTGCAAAGAAACGTAGTTCTTATTGTATTAAACGTATACTAGATTAGAGCAAAAGCAATATATTTAGAGCATCGCCATAAAGTAGTCCAATATTACTTGGAATTGTGTATATTAAAGAGTTCTTTAATTATGGGTAGACTCTCAGAGCAACAGTCCTCTGCAGGAGTAGGTAACCGTAACAGAATCCAGCAGAGAGAAAAAGAGCATGTTTTCCCATCGGTTTTTATAGTACCCCAAGACCATTCCAACTTGACTCAGCATCTCAAAGCCAATGTCTTAAGGAGTTCCATAGCACCTCTCCCTTTTGTCTAAATAAGATCGTTTTAAACACAATGTAAAATTATATACAATAAGAACAGATACCTAGTATAAGAATGAGAGTTACAACCAGCATAAACAATGTCAAGCAAGAAATATAAACTAAATGTTTCAATAATTATCCTATTCTGAGGAGTCTATGTCTTATATTAGAAATGGCATGGCAAATTTATGAGAGGAAAGTAACTATGACTACCTAGTCTTCAAGCTCATGAAAGACCTGAGAAGGGAAATAATATTACTTTAATAAGTAGTAAGTGCAATCAAGCAACTTCCAAAATGTGCAATTAATGACAGAGACACATGGCTATCTGGGCAATCACCCAAAATCTCATTTGCAACTTTGAAGCAACCAACTTTGGCTAAGGCCTAGAGTAACTCACAAACTATTTTCGAGAGGCAGGAAAAATTTTATAACCATCTTACTTATCTATATTTTCAAAGTTTTGGCAGTCTTTTTTTTTTTAATCTTTCTTTTCCAGTACAAACATCATTCATTTTTTTCAGTTGTTGAGCCATGGGCAGTTCTTTACCCAAATGTCAGTTTTGCCAAGCTCCAAGTGGATTGTCTTCAGTAGCCAACATTCTCTGGGGACTAGATCCGTGCTGCCAAGAGAAATCTTGTTTCATTTCAACAGAACCACGAGTTTTTTAAATGCCATGTTCAACAGTTTTTAAAGAGATTGAAGATTATCTAGCTACAGGAAATAGAATCTTTATGTACCTAAGGAACCTGATTAGTCTAACTATAAGTATTACAAACATGGGTTACTATTAACCTATAATTTTTAATATCTATTTAGATTAAAGACTAAGGCTTCTTATTAGAATATCAGACAATCCTTAAACAACTGTGCAGAAAATGAGGCATTGACAGACATCAAAATGTAAACAATGTATAAGCATCTTGATCAGAGGTAGAAAAGTATAGTGTAATATGATAAATATATCCTAAAATTGTAACAATATACAAAATGTTTTAAACAGAGGTAGAAACCTGCATGTATACATTAAGTCAAAATAACTTTGTATAGGTATATAAATATTATAGACAGAAATAGTGTATTCAATATAACAAATATTTGAATTTGTACATCCATATAAAATCCATACTAATGTAAATTGTCCATAAATAATAGCTCACAAGTATTCACTCTAATACACATTATTATTATGAGTTTGAGGAAGCTCACACTAATCTATATATTATCCCATTTTAAGAAATTTCCCACAGCAATACTTGATATGTGTGTTTCAAGAAACAATATTGACAAGGGAATTTATGTGTTGCAGTAATTAAGTTTTGGATCTTACGGATTAAATGTAGTAAAAGTTAACTTCTTCCTCCTCCTATTATGCTTAATTAAGTTTGTTGCTCCTATTAAACTCCACAACGAAGAAGGTCAGGATAAAACATAAATTTGTTATTTGTCTTATAATTTCTCTGCACTGTTTATCATCAAAGGAAGTCAGGACAGGCATTTGAAGAGAGAGTAAACCTGGGCTGGTGCTGATTAGACACCATTGAGCAGACTTGCTTAATGTTTTGCTTTTCAAGACTTGTTCAGCCTGCTTTCCTATATTTCACAGTATCACATGCCTAGGGATGACATAACCCTCATTTCTTGGACTCTCCCCCATTTTCCCTAATTAAGAAAATACTATACAAACTTCTCTACAGAGTCTTCTGATCACATGAAGGTTTATTCTTAATTGAGTTTTCCTGATTTCAGATAACTTTAGCCTATTCAAAATTGATATAAAACTGTCCAGGTCACTATTATAGGTTGTTGCTCTATTTAACATGCATCAATCAAGTTTTATATTTCTTAATTTTCAACCCTTTCTTCGCTTGTCCTGCTTGGTTGAAAACAATGACATTTAGAGTTAATGTTCCCTGTGTGTATAAGATATTCCAGCCACAGACTATGAAAAACTAGCTTCAGTGCTTATTAACATATTGGAGATGAATGAGTCAGACATTTATGCCCCTCCCTCCAAATATCAGGGACTCTTAAGCAATAAGGAGATGGAATGTATTAAGTCAAGGCCTATTTAATTATATTATATATTATGCTTTGCTTATTATCTCAGAGTCTGTATTTATATATTTGATAGTAAAGGAGAGACTGAAAAACTTTGTTTCTTTGGAATTATCTGCCACTTCTTAATATGTTGGAATATTTCTGCCATCTTTTTAATACATGGCTTTTGGGTAGAGTTTTGATGAAGGTGTGCAATATTAGAAAATAGTTCCCCAAAGCCTCTTAGACTATAAAACAAGACCTTTTCTGCATATCTTTTGCTATATGACAATTATTGCCTGAAGATACATCTCTGATGAGGGTCAGGTGATGCATAGATATAAGGGTATAACAGCATGTAATTAGGACTCAGTTTGTTTTTATTTGACTCTGGCAGAGTAAAAGAAATTGTTTCTCTATAAGTCTATTCACATTGTATTATCATGTTCCTGGCCATTAAAGTAATGTTGGGATATTTCTTCGCAGCAATGATCTTAATCATAATCCTTTAAATTACTTGATTTTTCCATTAATTTTTTTTGGCTGCTTTGGCAAAAATGTATCTGAAGACTGCTCACTATTTTTTTTGAGGGCACGTAGTTCATGAAAGTGAGGAATTCTCTTCCCGCAAATTTTACTCCACTAACAAGATGATTATTGTCATAGGATGATCCTTCTGTTATATCATATGTAGTCAGTCCGGTAAAGTTCCTAAATAGCAAGAGAGGGATTTCTAGTCTATGATAACACAGTTATTTAGGAAATTCATAATTATTATAAAATATGTTCTTTCCATCAAATTGGGAGGTATAAGCATATTTTTAAAACTGTCTGCGAAGCTCAAGTGTAGCAATATAAGCATGCCTTTGACAAAGAAGCCAACAAAATAGTACAATACTGGTACCTGAGCAAGAAATTTCTGAAAACACTTCACAGTATAAAGGGTGGGGTTCAGTTTATATAATATCTCTCCAAATATGCCATGATGCATTTCAAGTTCTTTCAAATATTCATATAAATGTATGTATGTTTCTAAGAATTTGCTTATACTCATGTATATATAAACATACATAAAATCCATGAGTTTGCTTACTGGGGATAGTTTACAATTTCATACAGGAGCAGTGTATTTATATTATTTCACAACTTTTTGCTTCATCCTTTAATAAAATACCAGAACTACAAAGGTCAAAATAAATATGAGTAAATATTAAAATTATTTTATTTTATTGTACAAAAACAAATGTATACATAACTATCCCAAACTATGTACATTGTGTGGTGGCTATATTACCGTTTTTAGCAATGACATTTTGTAATTGAGTAGTCTATCAATGTTAGTGTACTGCAGAAATGAATCTAAACTTTTTGCTACCTCTCCTCTGTGATGATACAGTCCCTGTTGTTCCTAAGCAGCTAACTGCCCACTTTTTATAAACCCCACTTAACTCTTTTGATCTTCCCAGCAACATTGAAGTATGGTTCTCCTAAGTTTATAGTGACTAGCAATAATTCATTAAGCTTCTTTATTAAACAATTCACAGTGACATTTATGTTCCCTGTGAAATGGAATATTATTGAATATTGAGAAAGAAACAAATCTTTTTTTATTGATTTTTATTAAGCTCTACATTTTTCTCTTCTCTCCTCCCTGTCTCTCTCCTACCCTTCAACCCTCTCCCAAGGTCCCCATGCTCCCAACTTACTCAGGAGATCTTGTCTTTTTCTAACTACCCATGTAGATTAGATCTATGTATTTCTCTCTTAGGGTCCTCATTGTTGTCTAGGTTCTCTGGGATTGTGATTTGTGGATTGGTTTTCCTTGCTTTATGTTTAAAAACAATTATCAGTGAGGACATGCGATAATTGTCTTTCTGGTCTGGATTACCTCACTCAAAATAATGTTTTCTAGCTCCATCAATTCGAATGCAAAATTTAAGATGTCATTATTTATTTATTTATTTATTGCTGTATAGTACTCCATTGTGTAAATGTACTTCATTTTCCTTATCCATTCTTTGGTTGAAGGGCATTTAGGTTGTTTCCAGTTTCTGGCTATGACAATCAATGCTGCTATGAACATAGTTGAGCACATATCCATGTGGCATGATTCAGCATCCTTTGGAAATATTGCCAAAAGTGGTATTACTGGGTCTTGAGTAAGGTTGTTTCCTAATTTTCTGAGAAATGGCCACAATGACATCCAAAGGGGCTGTACCAGCTTGCATTCCCACTAGCAATGCAGGCGTGTTCCCTTTCCACAACAACCTCTCCAGTATAAGCTGTCATCACTGTTTTTGATATTGGCTATTCTTAAAATGTAAGTTGGATTCTCAGAGTTGTTTTGATTTGCATTTCACTGATGACTAAGGATGTTGAACATTTCCTTAAGTGTCTTTAAGCCATTTCAGATTCCTCTGTTGAGAGTTCTCTGTTTAGTTCTGTACTCCATTTTCTTTATTGGATTATTTGTCCTTTTGATAATCAATTTCTTGAGTTCTTTTTATATTTTGGAGATCAGACCTCTGTTTGATGTGGGGTTAGTCTTTTCCCATTCTGTAGGCTGTCGTTTTGTATTGATGGCTGTGTTCTTTGCTTTGCAGAGGTGTTTCAGTTTCAGGAGGTCCCATTTATTAATTGTTTCTCTCAGTGTCTGTGCTGCTGGGGTTATGTCTAGGAAGTGGTTTCCTGTGCCAATGTGTTCAAGTGTACTTCCCACTTTCTCTTCTATAATTTTCAGTGTGGCTGGCTTTATGTTGAGGTCTTCATTCCATTTGGACTTCAGTTTTGTGCATGGTGATAGATATGGACCTATTTTCATTCTTCTACATGTTGATATTCCGTAATGCCAGCACCATTTGTTAAATATGCTTTCTTTTTTCCATTTGATAATTTTTGCTTTTTTTATCAAAAATCAGGTGTTTGAAGGTGTGTGGATTAATATCCAGGTTTTCAATTCAGTTCCATTGGTCCTCCTGTCTGTTTTTATGCCAATACCAGGGTGTTTTCAATACTGTAGCTCTGAAGTAGAGTTTGAAGTCAGGTATTGTGATGCCTCCAGAACTTCTTTCATTGTACAGGACTGTTTTGGCTATTCTTGGTTTTTGAGTACATTCTTTCAATGTCTGTGAAGAGTTTTGCTGTGATTTTGATGGGTATTGCAATGAATCTGTACATTGCTTTCAGTAAGATTGCCATTATTACTATGTTAATTCAGTCAACCCAAGAGCGTGAGAGTTCTTTCCACTTTCTGGTGTCTTCTTCAGTTTATTTCTTCAAAGATTTAAAGTTCTTGCCATACAAGTCTTCCACTTGTTTGTTAGAGTTACTCCAAGATATTTTATTCTATTTGTGGCTGTTGTGAATGGTGATATTTCTCTGATTTCTTTTTCTGTCCTTTTATTATCTGTGTACAGGAGGGCTAATGATTTTTTGAGTTAATCTTCTATCCTGCTACATTACTGAAAGTGTTTATGAGTTGCAGTTCCTTGGTAGAAATTTTGCTGTCGCTTATGTAAATTATCATATCATCAGCAAATAGTGAGAGTTTTACTTCTTTTCCAATTTGTATCCTCTTGATCTCCTCTTGGTGTCTTATTGCACTATCTAGGACCTCAAGAACTTTATAGAATAGATATGGAGAGAGTGGTCTACTTTGTCTTGTTTCTGATTTCAGCGGGATTGCTGGAAATTTCTCTCCATTTAGTTTGATGTTTGTGTTGCCTTGCTGTATATTGCCTTTATTATGTATAGGTATGTTCCTTGTATGCCTGCTCTCTCAAAGACTCTTATCAAGAAGGGATGTTATATTTTTTTTGAAAGTTTTTTGGCATCTAATGAGATGATCATGTAATTTTTGTTTTTCAGTTTGTTTCTATGGTGGATTATGTTGACATATTTTTGTGGGTTGAACCATATCTGCATCGAAAGAGACAAATCCTAAACCTCTGTATTGTTTGTAGATTAACATAGTTTTGCTTAGTTTAAGTGCTGGTACATGGAAATGGTGTCTGGATGGTCCCTCTTGGTTCCCTGAGACCCTTGCTTCATGGGTGAGGTATCAAGGAACCTCAACTCTGTGATTATTCAGTCCCTCTTGACACTGAGCAGCGTACTGCCTACTTACCATAAACCCCATTTAGCTGTTTAGTTAGAGGGCCTTTTAAAAGAACCATATCCCTGTTAATCACAAGCACTCAGCCAAGAAGCCCTTTCTTAAAGGAGCCCGTCCTCTCTTTGCACTAGCATTATCCTTGGTGTACAAAAAGCAGTTAACAGGAAGCCCCATTTGGCTCCATTTTGGGTGCTTAGAAACTTTTTAAAGCATTTTTGGTCTTATGTAAAAATTCCGGCTCCCAATATGTAAGCCAACAAGTAGGCTAATTTTGTGTCCACCCAGATAGTTCAGAAATAACCACACACATAGCTATTATTAAGTAAAAGTTTTCAGTCCATGGCTCAGGATTATTAAAAGATATATCTTACATCTTAAATGCTGCAATATTTCTCGCTCCTCTGCTTTGTGGATTATTACATTTTCTTACTATAACAATTTCATCTTCTTTTCCTTGTGTCTTCTCATGATGCTGAGACTCCTTTTTCTGTTCTTCCCAGCAATGTCGAAGTATGGTTCTCCTGCATAAATTATACTGACTAACTATAATCCATTTAGCCTCTTTATTAAACAATTCACAGTGACAATTTTTCACCTTGTGTAAAGGAATATTCCACATACTCTTCTTGAATTTTAAACACACACTACCTTTTTATTATATTCAGTTTATATCCTAATGGAGACAAATATTTCCATCATTCTAATCTCCTTAAGAAGTTTTATGTTAAAATCTATTCAGGAAAATATTTGAGAAATATTACTTTATATGTAGGTTCAGTCTAAAATATCTGTACTTATTTCTTACATATTTCAATTATTTAACAGGTAATTCATCTTGAATGCTCAGGCCTAGAAGCTGAAGAACAACCACATGAACATGGAACTTAGACCTGCTCAGGTGTTGCATAATTTTACACAACATCTGACTTAAAGTAATGTAAACCTTTGAACAGGTCTTTTTTTGTTAGTCGTGCATTGCCCTCATGCTTTGATATGATATAATCACATCATCACAGTTTCAAAGAACAAAAGCACTTTGACTGTAATTATTTCCATGACATAAAGAAAACCTCTAAAAGGGAACTATTCCAGTACACTTATTTTTCTATATACTACTTGCAAATGCTCAAAAACAAAATCCCAGTTAACACAGTAATTTATTTGTAAAGGTTCTCTTTTTCTTGATGTATGCTTGCCTTGTAGCATAAAAGGACAGACAGATTAACACAGGTAATTTCATTATACATTTATTTTATTTCATATGTGGCCAGTGTATGTCCATTGTTTTAATCTGAAATTCTTTCTGAATATTGTATGGAATATTCAGGAGTATTGCCTAAGCTTTTCTTTTCTTATTGTATGTATAGGGATGATATAGATATAAGACAGGGACTTGCTAATTTCCTGACATTAATATCCACTATTCAGAAAATAGAATTTAAACCTGAAGGAAACCAGGGCACTAGATTTTGACTACAGAGTAATTAGAACATATCGAACTAAAGAATGGCTAGTAGTGTGTTCTTTGAGTTATAGTCACTTTGCTATTGTATTATGGATATTCTCTGAACAGGGTGGGAGTAGTCTCATTCAACAGGCAGCTTATTTGAAAAGTTGGAAATCTCAAATATATTTTTAGAGCACTAATATTTATATGCTTGCATAATGGTATTATCCATTTCCAGGACATTTTAGTAGTGTTGGAAAATGATGATATATGAGTATACTTGGCTAGACTAGACTGACAAAATTCATGTCCAAAGAGAAAACCTATCTCAAGTAACCTAATTTTAATAAATGTCTGCATCAAATCAGTATTTGATTGATATTTAGCACATTTGTACTCTTGAATTTTCAACAATTAGAACTAAAAGCACAATTCTTCTAGTATATCCATGGCTCAAATATCCCAGTATTCCTACTGGGAAGTCTAATGTATCCCTACACTCACGAGAATCACTATTTGATTTAATGAGCTAATTCAGAGAAAAAGCTAGGCTTCTATTTTGGGAATGCTTGCCATGAGGGACTGTTTTTGTTCTGGCAGATGGTTTCATACTGATGGACATAAACCTACATTAAATTAACTTAGCTGTTATTAGTGAGTAAAAAAGAATATGTGTTTCTGATGCTAGAGTGATATTGGAAACTGGAGAAGAATTGTAGTGTTGAGAATATGGTAGATTTTTTCAAAACACAGTATGTATGTATTCATATTAAGGAGATATATTATGGATATTAATTGCAAATGAGAAAAAAAGTATGAAGACCACTTTCAAGTTGTCTGTGCAATCACAAATAATTCCATAAAAATGTCAAAAATAATTTTTAACATGATGCATATATTTAACATATTGTTTTCTTGAGATCAGTTGACCTGAATTTATTCCTTTATCAATAATACATGATGAGATTTTATATTCCATTTGGCTCAATTTGGAAGAGGGCTTGAATCCCAATTTTCAATCTTCAATCCAAACAGCATTTTTGTAACACAATCAATGGATATAAATATATTAGATTCTTTATTTCAGTTACATGAAATTTTATAGTTATATATTACAAATATATAAAATATATCAGCATTTTTACAACATATTTTAATATTAAATCAGTTGCATTAAAAAGACACATGAATTAACTGACATAAACTGGTCACAAGGATTCTGCACCAATATGGACTTGGCAGAGAGTCACAATCAAAAATATCCTGATAAAAATAAAGGCTTTGTTATAGACAGATGGAATCAGGCAACTCTCTCAGCTGACCCTACACAATTAGCCAGTTTTTTGAAAGGATGCCTTGCTCTTTCTTCTCCTGTGGGAGATCCATTTTGGGAATGACCATGCCATTTTTATTTTATTCTTGAAACTTAAAGTCAATAAATTAAGTTACTAAACTTAAAGTTACTAAATTTAAAGTCAGTAAACAGTTACTATCCTGCCACCCAAGGACTTTGATGGTCCCTGTCATAGCTTATCTATCACAAATCATAGCCTCTCCATGGCTTTTTTCTTCTATAGCAACATGGCATCCCATTGACTCAGACTACTCTTTCTCTATATCATTGTTTAGATTTCCTGTCTGGCAATATTCTGTCCTACCATAGGCCAAAGCAGATTTTTAATAGGCAATGATAATAAAACATATTCACAGCATACAGAGGGGAAATCCATCCTCTCCCCTTTTCTGTCTAAATAAAAAGGATTTTGACTTTAACATAGGAAAATTACATATAACAATACAGAAATCAAGCAAGAATTAATTGTTCACTATAATTAATCCTTTTACATTTGGCAAATTCAGGATAACACTTTATTACTTATCCTATCTTTGAAAGGCTAAAGTTTTATATCTAATTTATGTTTTATCATAACAAAAGAAAACTATAATTCTAAGTGTCTGTTTTCAACACTATCAAAGGTCACAGAAGATTCTTATAATACCTATGCAAAGAGGAAATGCATTGAAAAAAACTTCCAAAACTCTAGAATTGACAGAGCCTTTCATTCCCTGGACAGTTACCCAAAGTTCTTCTGTGACAATGAGACACTCATCTACAACCTACAGGCCCATGGTATAGTATTGGCCTCATATTGGCCTATGCCCTTAAAAGACAGGCCACGCCCACTCCCTTCCAGCTTCCAGCCTCTGACCCCAATTCTCTCCCCTTCCTCCTCTTCCGCTCTCACTGGAGCAGCAGCCGCTTCTCTTCCCTCTCCCCCCCCCTCTCTCTCTCTCTCTCTCTCTCTCTCTCTCTCTCTCTCTCTCTCTCTCCCTATCTCTTTACCTTCTTATCTTCTCCCTCCATCACCCATCTAATAAATGTTTAACTCTGCATGGCGCGCCTACCCTCTCTCTTTTGTCCGTCCCATACTGCCGCACAGCCCTGCCGCCCGCCGCAGCAGGCATGGGGACCAGGAGACCAGCCGCGTGGTCTCAGGGACCTCCAGCAAGCTGCAGCAAGCTGCTGGCACTCTCTTTTTTTAAAAAAAAAAAAAACACAACACATGGTATATGGCAGACTTTTCCATGAAGCAGGATATTTGAAAGACTGTTTCACCTACATTGGCAGTTTGCCAGTAATTTTCTTCTGTGTCCTGCAGATTATCTGGAAGACTCATGAAGCAGGAAACCTAAAGTATTTTTTTTCTCATCTTTTAGCAATTTCAGCAGTCCTTTGTCTGTGGATCCTACATGTATACTTTATACAGCATACCATTAAGCAATGCATAGAATAGCAGTTTCTTGCACAAATGGCTACCCTTGTCACACTGAAGGAAATTCCATAATGAGTTTCTTCAATGCCCATCATCCTCTTGAAGTAATTGCTGCTGCCAGAAGTCCCATTGTTGATTAAAGTCTAAGTTCTTAAAACCTTTTTAATGTCATATTCTGTAAGTTATTGAAGTTTTGAAGATTATCTATATAACTGGTACTATGTCTCTGCAAATCTAGAAAACTTAAATAACGTGACTAAAAGTCTGATTATTACAGATGAAAGACAACTGTATTTGTACTTTCTCTGTGGCAATAAATAACCCTTCAAGGACAGGACTCTGCTGAAGCTGATAATATATCTCAAACTAACCTATTCGTTTATATGGACAAGCTACACATTATCCATTCATGGATGATATAAACTTGTGGAACTTGATCTCTAATATTTTGCATAGCCTGAACCACAGATTTCTGGCATAATGTTACACTTCTCGCCATACCCTGAAGCAAGATGTTCCAATATCTTCTAATTGGTTCTTTGAAATTAACTGATGAAACAATAAATAAAATTGTTGACAACCTTGGAAAGCTAATGGGATGGTATAAGCACAATATTTTAAATATAAAATAATATTATAGGTATCTTTTGGTATGGAAGAAAGAGAAGTAAATGTAAGGTGTAAACTCCAATTAGATTTCACTAACTTTCTTAAATTTTATATTAATCTTCAATTCCAGATTTCTTTTCTGGAGGAGAATGTCTTTAACTGTTTTTCCCTGTAAAGCAGAAGTCATGGCTAGACACTGGGTATATGATCAACCATTTTCTGAACAAATTAAAATATAATCAGAGATGTCAACTTTCTTTTTATAAGGTCTCAAAGAAGCCTGGAATTGCATTAAGATTGTTGAAGGGTAGCTGTTTAACAATCAAAAGTCCAGCTTGCTTCCTAAATTAATCTGATTGCTTACTGCATCATCCTAAAACAATTAATCAGGTCCCTGCCTCACTTTAGATAAGACCTTATTCTGCTATCCAGCAAACAGAAGTGTATTCCAGGCATTTTCGGCAGTTGCATTAATTTGGGCATTTTCTGTGATTTCAAAATTTAATTTCTGATTTTTTTCTCTATGGAGGCCCTCACCAATAAGCACATCAAAAGCAAAGGGAATTTGTTGGGTCTGATTTCTCACAACGGTGGCGTGACTTTGTTCTCCATGTTTGGTTTTCTAAAACAGATAATCAGTCTCCTTTTGACAGGCAACTTTTGTCCATCTGTTTCCATTTCCCAGGATGTAAAGTTTCTAAAATCCTATATTCTAGCAGCATTTGCATAAAAGGACATTTGGACCATACTAATCTCAGTTTGCATTTAATTTTTTGAGTTGTTAGAATGGGTTCAGGGCACCTAAGATTTTATTTGTCCTGCACATATCTTTGTTCTATTGCTAATAACATTTGTACTTTGTTGCCTCAGCTGGTACCTTCTCTGAAACTAGCTTGCTTGAGAAATACATAAAAAAATTCTGAGTGTTTGCCCTACTCCAGGAGGTCTCTGCATCATTGCTTGATCTAAACCAGGCCTTGTGTAGGAAGATGAGTGCTTTTCTAATAGGAGGATATTTGCAGAGTTTCCTACTTCTGTGAAGGTGATAGGTAAATCCCTCCAGCTTTTTAGCTGATTCTTTTTTTTTTTTTTACCAGTTTCTACTTCTCAGCATTCCTCACCAGAAGCAAAGGAGTTGAAAACCCTTCATTGTGGCACTTAGAAGCTTCTTCCTAAAACTCACTAGGTTCAGGCTGATCATAATAGACAGTCCAGTAAGGCTTCCTCATCTAACAGCTTCTGCGGAGGATAAGAGTGTCTTTTCTCACTTCTAACCATATCACAGGGAACAACCTTTTGCCTTTAATTGTGCAAATCCAAACTCTCCCTTATAATCACCCACAAATTAAAAGGATCTTTTGTGATCCCTCCTGGTCTATATTTGTTATCATCTTCCTGGATTTTCACCTCAGTTGTTCTTCATTCAATGTACCATGCTTGGGAAACCAAAGGGAGAGACTTGGGAAACCCTAGGACAGACTATCTTTCTGTCTTGGCAAAATGTCCTGTAAACACACCTTAGGTCAAAGCATCCTGGCTTATACCCTTGAAGGAACCAGAGTATGTCTGAACTCTCTGACCATTAGAAAAGGTGAAGAGATTCATTTCTCTGCACTCTTCAATGTAAGCACATGTGAACTCATGAATTCCAACTGACAGAACAAAATGCTTAATTCTTGTAATATATTAAGAACTCAGAAAACCCAGTATGCTTAATGGCAGGACAAATGAGGCCTGATCCTTATTAGAGTTGGTATTTGATTTAATGAGATCAGTGAGGAGAAACATCAGATATCTTTCAAAGATATTTGCCATAATGAACCACTAATGTTCCAGGAGGTGGATTCATACTGAATGACAGACAACTGCCAGGAACGAGCTCAGTTCTTATTACAGAGAGAAAAAGAAAATGATCTTCAGATGCAATAGTGATTTTGGAAATTGTAGAATAGTTTAAGAATTGAGAATGTGGTGGATTTTTCCCCAAAGTATTTGTATATTAATATGAAGAATATATTGTATGAATAGGAATTATATCAGAAAAAGAAAAACATAAAGAACAAATGCAAAGTACCTGTGAAATTGGATATAATATCTTATAAACAAAAAATATAATTGTTAATAACATGAATATATATAACAAGCTTCCTTAATGAAATCCTTTGATCTTATTTTATTTGGTTACCTTTAGAACACTATGAGCTATTATATTCCAGTGGGGTCTCTTGGAAGAGGACTTGAAATCAATATTTCTTTCTTCAATCCTATTATTTTTGAGGCACGATTGTGTAAATATAAATATATTATGTATTATCTTCAACTAAACGAAAAATATAATTATATATTATATGTATATATAACATTTGTTATATGTATTATAATACATATAGTGTTTTATAATTATAATTCAGCCCCCCACATAAAAAATACACAGAACTGACAAAAACAGATTAAAAATAGTCATTAGCCAGATGTAGTTGGCAGAGACCAGGTTAAAAAATAATTCGTCATGTTTTTCCCTCAATTACTCTGCTTATTGGGAGCTCACAGACTCAGCTAGACTGAGAAATAATGAGCGTAGGACGAAACTTTTCCCTCTGATTGTGGTTGACAGTTGTATGGCAGAGGCAGACTATGGGGCCACTGGAAATGGCACCAGGAATTATCCCTACTGCATGTTACATTTTGGTAACCTATCCCTTTGGATGGGTATCTTGCTCAGCCTAGATATAGTAGGAAGGGTCTCAGATCTTCCCCAAAGCAATGTGCCTTATGCTCTCTAATGATTGGATGGGGAGGTAGGGGAGGGTATGTGGAGGGAATGGGGTAAGTGGATTGGTATGTATAATGAAAATAAGATTTTCTCGTGTGTTCCAATTTCAATTACCCTGCATATTTTACAATACACAGGGAGGAGGGAGACACAGATGAATCAGAGCTATGGTTGAGATCTCTATATAAACTGCAGACCTGTGTTTTCCATTCCTTCGTTTTAGATCACTGTCCTTAGTAGTTCCTAATGCATCTCTACTTGGATGCATGTTCTCCTCCAATAGGAGTCCTTCAGAATAAATAAAAATGTCTTCACTGAAGCATTTTGGCAGTCAGGCTACTGGCTAAAATCCAGCTTTTAGCTGGATTTATTAAAAGCTTGGCTATAAACAACCTTAGACAAGGAATTCTGTTTCAGAGATGTGCAGGAGACAGAGGGAATAGAAAGCTAGGAAAGGCAAGAAATTCGTGGGATTTTCCAATCTTCTGCTAAGAGTCACCTGCTCCTGTTTGCAGTACAGGAAGTGTATTTGTGTCTCAAAAGCCACTGCTTCAGGCTTTACATCTGCAATTTCTGGCACAATCTTTGTTCTGCAATAACTTCAAGAAGATTAATTTTGCCAATCAATGCCTGACAGAATTCACAAATGTAATGATCAGCTGTACAATTGGACGTCCTTCTGACATAATGGATATGTCAGGCAGTAGTCTCACATAGCCACTTGAATCTCCTTGAAATTTCAAGTGTCAGATTCACTAATTAGTTCATTTATGAAATCCGGCATGGAATTTCTGAAAGTCATACCAACAAAAGGCAACTGGAAGTACAGAATCACAATCAGCAATAGCAGAAAGACAGGGGGGTTTCCATGTAAATAGCCAGGAGAGAGGGATAAGTAGCTGGATATAGGATCACACCTTAGTTACCCAAGGATGGTTCTCTCTTTTGATAATGGAAATGAGTGCCTAAGTTAAATGACATTTTTACTTCATCCACTTAAAATTAGTTGTTTCTTCCACGGCACACAATTAGATGGGAGGGCGAAATGAATCAACAGCTTTGAAGCAGCCTAAGGAGTCCTGGCTGCTCAATCTGTATCCCAGGCTGTTGCAAGTGCTGACACCTGCTGGCTAATTAAGATTATTTCATCTACTCCAATTCATTGTATTTGCCTAAGTCAGGTAAGTAAGTTGTAAAATTTGAAAGTTATATGATTTTTGACAATATTAACATTCTGCAATTTAATAACCAGGATGCTTATGCTAGAGATGGTATTCTGAATCCATATATGATTTTTCTTATACATCCACTTATTTGGTTTTAGGCATTAGCTATGTTTCTCAAATTATATCTTTAAGAAAATGTTTTGAAAACAGAGCCAAGGATGACTCACTTTTACAAATGATAGATTCTTTACAAACTAATAATGAAAAGCTAGTTGAAAACATTAATATAAGTGAAAACGATAATATTAATTTAACAGACAAAAATCTATGCTGAAGGGTACTGAGAAATTATCCAAAAGAATTCATACTCTTGAATTTAACAATCAAACCTGTTGAAAAGTTATGAAAGATTATCAAATAAACAATCTCAATGAAGGCAATATGTACGGCATCAAAATAATATCCAAGGATGAAATAGTATCTTTACTGGACAAATTTCATACCTTGGAATCATATATGCAGAATAAGGACCAGCAGGTAAATAAGTCAGTGAGGGCACTCGAACAGCACACAGGAGTGAAGATCCACACTTTACAGAAGTCTGCAGTAAAAGGATTTGAAATGATTGAGGAAATTATACGAACTGTTGGTCAGGAAGAGAAAATTCAATAACAGGATTTAGACACACAAGTATGGGTCAAATTTGAGGATAAATTACCCTGAGTAATAACTTCTTATCCAGTTATCTCCTATGGGCAGCATTCTGGTCCAAAATACTCTAAGGTAGTCAAATAATATAAATGCAAAACTATAGGTATAGTAATCTAAAGGAATTTAACACAGCAATAGTATCTTATGGCTTGCATGCACCATTTGTTCGGGACAGGATTCAGGACTAGGAAAGATAATTGAATTATATACAAGGGTTAAACAGGGCACAAGAAAACTCTTTAGTGAGTTTTTACAAAGATTAACTAAGTCTGTAAAAGTAGGAGTAACAGAACCAGAAGCTAGATGTGTACTTTTAGAATTTCTAGCTTTTGAAAATGTCAACTTAGAATGCAAAAGGATACTTGGGGTTCTAAATATCAGATCAGCACCAATAGGTAAACTGATCTTGCACACAATAAATTTTGGGACATTTGGATATAGTACTGAGGTTTAGCTAGAAGAAGCAATTTTCAATGGTATGTGACAACAAAATGCCAAATGAGGAGGGATTATATGAGCAAGGGAGTTTCAAGATCCTGAGACGGAAACCTATAGAAAAAGGTACCAAAAACATGCAAAATCATGAACTCTACACCAACAGTTGTGAAGCCTGTATTCCACTGATCTAGGCCATCTGCATATGGAAGACAGCTGTGTAACTTGCTCTTTTTGAGGGTCACATTGCAGGTGGACTGGGATTTATTTCTGGTGCAAGTTCTAAATTTTGGAGCCAAATCCATGAGTTGGGATGTCTAAATCAGCCTTGATTTGGCAGGGTTTTGGAACTTCCTCAGCTTAATATGCCAGGATATGTTGACTTTCTACGGGAGACCTAACTTTTGGGAGGATGGCCTATGAGGAGGCAAGCATGTGGGAAAAGAGGTGGGTAAAAAACTGTGTTTAGAATGTAAAATGAATAAAAACTAAATAAAAAAAGTAATTACATAAATCCCAACTTATCAGTTACTCAAATAATATCTCATTTAATTTCATAATAAACTTAAAAAGAACCAAAAAATAACTGTAGAGACAATGGTACGTGCATATATATAAATGCACAGAAGTCTGTCTACAGTATTTTTGTCCTGATCTTTCCTTACTAAACATCTGCATGGTTCTTTGATCAGATGAGGCAACTCTTAAACTACTATGTTAGTTGCACTTTAACACATCTCAGAATACAGCATGTGTTGTTGCATGGCATTGTGCCTGGCTCCTCACCCTTGGTTCCCTCAAAGACTAGTTTATGGCTAAGGTATCAGGGAGCCATAATTACCTCTGCACCTCTGGAACATTATTGGATCCATGTGTACACTGATTAGCATACAGCCCATTGTTAATAAACCTTATTAAGTATTTAGATGGAGGGCCACTTAATAGAGCCATACTCCTGTGGCCACCAGCAACCAGCCCAGAAGCCTTCTCTTAAAAAGCTATTCTTCTCTTTGCCACTAGTACTGATCTTAGCTGAGCAATGGAAGTTATTCAGAAGCCATGATTGACTCTAGCTTTTGATTCCTTAGAATCTTTTAGATAAATAATGCAGTTGTTATGTAGTAATCAGTGCCCCACGTCAGAATACCATTAGTAGGCAGACAGTTCCTGAATAACCACAGAGAAAATTATTATTAATTATAAACACTCAGTCAATAGATCAGGCTTCTTAATAGCTAACTTGTACATTTTATATTAATCATATTTCTTATGTGTGCTCTCCTGTGGATTGGTAACTTTTCTCAGAATAGCAAGTACAATTTATTTACACTGCTTTTCATGATGCAAAGACATCTCCCATTTTCCCAACATCTTCTTTCTCCAGTTGTTAAGTTTAATTTATTCCTCCTAAATATAATCCAGTCAGGACTTTTATCAAATCAATCAAAATGACATATATTCACACAGTATAGAGGAATATTCTGTACCCTGTTCTTGAATTTCTGTTGGAGACATAAATTGCCATCCTTGCTATGTGCTTGATAAGCTTTATGATTAAAATGCATTAAAAAATAATTGGCATATATTATTTCATATGTGTATTTTGTCTAAATTATCTATGTTTATTCCTTACATATTTCACTTGGTGAGCAATGATTTCATCCTGAATGCTCATGCCTAGAAACTGAAGAAAAACCACATGGACATGGGATTTGAACCTGCCCAGCTGATGCTCAATATCTTACCACAGGCTGGGCTGTGATCTACAACTGCCTTAAAGTATGTGTTAATGAAAAGACCCATTTTCTTTGTCTGGCTGCTCTTTCCATTCTGTGACATAGAGTAATTGCAGCTACAGCATTTTAAAGAGTAAAAGCACTGTGACTGTAATCATTTTCCATGAGATAAAAAACCTAGTAAAAAGAAATATTCCATAATCATCTTTTTTTCTGACTACGACTTGCAATTACTCAAAATCAAAATAACATTTAACTACCACTGGGATATTTGAAAAGATTCTCTATTGTTTATGCATGGTTCACCAGGTCCCTTAAAAATACACATCACTAGCACAGGTAATTTCATTAAGTATTTTTTATTTCATATGAGCATAATATAGTTCCATTATTTTATTTTATGTTTATTTTTGTCTCACTATATCTAGGCTGAACAAGGTAGCCTTTCAGAGGATGGGTCCCTAAAGCCAGAATAAGCAGTAGGGATAAATTCTGCTCCCAATGCCAGTTACCCCCCAGTCTGCCCCAGCCATACACCACCACCCACATTCTGAGCGCCTAGTTTGGTACATTGCTGATTCTCTCACTGTCAGGCCAGAGTTGTTAGGTTCCCTTTAGTTCAGGTAAGCAGTTTCAATGGGCAATCCCATTACAGCCTTAATCCCTTTGCATGTATTCTCACTTCTCCAAGTCTTCAACTGGATTTTGGGAGCTCAGCCCTGTGATTGCCTGTGGATCTCTGCATCTGTTTTCATCAGTTGCTGACTGTTTGTTCTATGATGACATTTAAGATATATAGATGATTAAAAGGCAAGGTTTATTCAAGCATCCACACCATTATTCCTTAGGATGTTCACTGGGGTCATCCTTGTGGATTCCTGGGAATTTCACCTATTCCAGGTTTTTCCAGGTCCCCCACAATCAAAATAACTTTTTCCTGCTCTCCATCTCTGTCTATTCCGCATCTTGATAATCTTGTTCTTTTAAGTTCTCCTACCTCTCCTTTTTCCCACACCTCCTCCCTTTCTTCCGTTCCCTCTCCCTGTGCCTATACTTTCCCAATTTTCTCAGGATATCTTGTCTATTTCCCTTTGCCAGAGGGATCAATGTTTGTTTCTCTTAATGTTCTCCTTGTTACTTAGCTTCTATGAGGTCGTGGGATACAGTTTCTCTATTTTTAATTTATAGCTGGTATTCTCACCTATGATTGGGTACATACCATCCTCGTTATTCTCAGTCTGGGTTACCTCACTCAGGATGGTTTTCTCTCATTTCATCCATTTGCTTGCACATATCAACATGCCATTGTTTTTTTTTTTTTTTTTTTTTTACTGTTGTGTAGTACTCCATTACATAAATGTACCACATTTCCTTTATCCATTCTTTGTTTGAAGGGCATCTAGGTTGTTTCCAGGTTTGGCAATTTCAAACAATGCTGCTATGAACATAGTTGAACAAATCTCCTTGTTGTATGATTGAGCAAATTTTGTATATAACTCTAAGAGTGTTATTGATAGTTCTTACAGTTGGTTGATATCTAATTTTCTGAGAAACCGCCATACTGAACTTGAATGTTGTACAAGTTTTAATCCCATCTTCAATCTATGTCTGAGATGGAATATACAGGAGATTCTGCCATGCTGTGCTTATTACATTATATGCATGAGGACAATAAGGGAAGAACACTGACTTTTACCCATTTTTGACATTATCATCTATAATTCAGAAAAGATAATTTAGCATTGCTGTTTACAGAGGACAATATCATATTTGGTAATTTAGTAGACTACAATGATCATTTAGAGTGGTCTGTCAGTTATAGTCATTATCTTATTCTCTTGATTTTATGGTTACAGTGTAACCTGAGACAAGTCAAGTAGCAATCAGAGTCAGCAACAAAAAATTTGGAAATTTGCAGACCTAAAAGACAATTTTAGAATACTCCTTTTCTAAAACAAGCATGCTTGTCTTATACAGTTCAAGGGCATTAGAAAAGTGTGGTAACAGGAAGTTTTCTGAGTATTCATGGCCAGCTAGGCTAGAATGGTCCATTTCAATCTGAGAAGAAAACATATCTCAAATCTGCTAAATTTAATAAATGTTTGCATCAAACCAGTATTTGATTAATATATAATTATATTTTTCCAAATGAATTTTCAAAAAACTGGAATTAAATCCACAATTTATTAGCATATCCACTGCTCAAAAATCACAGTATGCATCCAACCCTTATTAGAGTGATATTTGTTATATTGAACTAATTGAGAAGGAAATGTAGAATTATTTTCAAGGTAGTTTGACATGAAGTGCACTCATTTACCAACAGATGGTTTCAAATTGATCAGCACTCAACTTACTTAACTGAATTCTGTTTTTACCAAAGGTAAAAAAAAAAATTCAGATTTAATAGTGATTATGGAATTTGGAGAGAAATTCTTGTATATGGGATCTAGTATATTTTTAAAGTATATACTTTAAATTAATATTTAGAGGGTACTATATGTATATTAATTGCATTTGAGAAACAAAAATATGAAGGCCATTTCTTGCAAAGGTAAGTGTGCAAACACCTAAATGACTCAAAACAGAAAACACAACTGTTTAGAATATAAATATTTAAACTTTTCCTGAACTCAGTTAATCTGAATTCACTTCTTTATCGTTAAGATACACTGGAATACTTTATTACAGTCAGGTCTACTTTCAAGAGGGCTTGAAATCAACATTTCTTTCTACAGTCCACCTATCTCCCTTTACAACACTCCAATGGACTTAGGTGTATTATGTATTATAATTCAACTACAGGAACAATTGTAATCATATATAATATTTAGATATAATACATATTATTTGTATTTTGTGTAATATTTATTAATAATTTGACTGCATAAAAAACCACACACAAAAGAGACAAAACAGATTACAAAAACTCAGAAGCCAGATGCAATTGGTTGCACAGAATCACAATTAGATATTTGCAAATGGTAATGGAGGATTCCATGTATACTGGTAGATTCGAGGAAAAAGCAGACGCAAGGTCCCTCGAAGAGCAGAAGGTGGGAGAAGATGAGCAAGGAATTCGGTACTGGTGGAGGCTGGTCCACCAAGAGAGACAGTGTGCCTGATCTAATGGGAGCTCACCAAATCCAGCTGGACCAGTACTGAATGAGCATATGATCAAACCTCACTGGTGAGACATTTCCCCTCCTTTAAAGAACTTTTACATTCTTGTTTCTATTCTTTCCTACATGGTCATCCACCAGGGAAACGGTTATTGTCACCATTAGCTAGAAAATTAGAGACTCCGAGGTTTGGTGGATTAGGCCAAGATCACAGAGTGACCAGGGCCACCCCTGGGGGCTGACTGGGAAGCAAATGATAATGGCACTGGGACCTATCACTTCTGCATGTATTAGCTTTTTGGGAATATGGATGCACACCTTCCTAGGCCAGGATGGAGGGGGGAGGGCCTTGGGCTTCCCACAGGGCAGGATATCCTGCCCCCTCTTAAGGAAGCAGGGGGAGGGAGGAGGGTTAGTGGGGGAGCGGGAGGGGACTGGGAGAAGGGGAGGAAGTGTCAATTTTTTTGAATGAAAAATAAAAGAAAACAAAACTCTCATACTTAGCCAGTTTTGTATGCTATTAACTAGAAGCAAAACACAGAAAAAATAAATTTTATCCTGAGTTCCCATTTCAATTGCCCTGCTTCTTTTACAACACAGGGAGGAGGGAGACACAGATGAATCATCAGCTCTTGATGACATCATCAAGTTAAATGCAGTCCTTGCTTTTCAATCCTTATATGAGATCTCTCTCCTTATTGGTTCCTAGATGGCATAAAAATGTCTGCACTGAAGGATTTTACCAGTCAGGTTCCTGACTAAAGTCCAGCTGGACTTTAGTCAGGCTCCTGACGGTAAACAACCACAGAAGAAAATCTGTCCCAGAAAACTACAGGAGACCAAAGCTATACTACCCTAGGAAAACAAGGATTTGCTGTGATTCCATGCTCCTGCAGAGAGTCCCCTGTGTCTTTTCACAGTGCAGAAAACGTGCTCGAGTCTCTGAAGAAACTGCGTCAGCCTTAATATCTATGATTCCTGGGTTAGTCTTGGATTCTGCATTTTCCGTAATAGGATTTACTTTGGAAATCAATACCTGACAGCACTCGGGGTTGTACTGATTATATGTGCCATTGGATGCCCCGGTAAGATAATTGCAGTGTTGAACAATATCCCAGGCACCTGGGAATCTCAAAATTTCAAGTGGTAGATTCCCCAGTCAGTGTGTTTAGAAATTCTGACATGGCATTTCTGAATGTGATACCAGTAAGCTGCAATCGGCAGCACAGAATCACAATCAGCCTTCAGCAGGCAGACATGGAAAATTTCAGGTGATAAGCAGGTGACAGTCCCAAAGAGTGGGATGTTTGCTTATCTCCTAGTTACCTGTGATGTTTTCTTTTTTTGATAATTGAATTTTTTTCCTGTCATCCACTTTCACTTTCATTTTTTCAGCTGGACTACACGCAGTTAGATGGGATGGAGAAATGAATCAGCGGCTTTGCTGGAGATCTCCAAGGTTACCACAGGATTTGTTCTATTGGTGTAAATGAGATCACTCTCCTCATTGTTTCAAGAACAATTTGAATGCCACATTTTTTTCAGGTAGAGGCAAGAAGAACAATTATATTTTCAGCATATCAGGTCCCTCCAAGTCAGGCTCTGGCTATATGCCATCCCTCAGCTGCTCATGTTTATAAACAAAACCTAATGTACATAGACGTAAACAAGGCAGACTGTTATTGACTTTTTCTATATGCGACTAAGCCCAGAAAATTAGCAAAGTCAGGTACTGGTTTATTTCCAGTATTACCCTTCTGAGTCACCTGCCATGGTCTCCTGTACAGCAAGTTGATACCTGCTTCTGAAACCTCTGCTTCTCTCTAAACTTGTGGCACCACTGTCTCATCTTGAGCACTACAGTAACTTCAAGAAAATAATTCACTTCAGGTTTTAGCATGTGACAAAGTCAAGGGTACTCATGCCCTTTATTCTGTGCACTGTGTTCCTATGTGCATATGGCTATGACATGGTAGTTTTTATTTTAATGAAAATTAGAGTCATTAAAAATTATACAGTAACATATGAAGGCACTACCTTAACTGTCACCAACTACTCTGAAGGTAGAATACGGTATAGAAGAGGAAAAATACTTTTTTATTAGATTTTTAAAAAAATATTACCACTCCAAATTTCTACTCCCTATTCTCCTCCCATTCCCTCCACACACTTTCCCACTATACCCCCATCTAATCCTGAGATACAGTAATGCACTTTGCTTTATGGAGGTCCAAGGCCCTCCCTACTACATCTAGGCTGAGCAAGGTATCCATCCAAACAGAATAGAAACCCAAAATCCAGTACATGCATTAGTGATAAATCCCATGCTACTGCCAGTGGCCCCTTGGTGTGCCTTAGCCATACAATTTTCTACCACATTCAGACCAATCTAATTTGGTCTTATGTTTGTTCCATCCCAGTCCAGATAATGTTGGTGAGCTCCCATTAGCTCAGGTAAACTGTTTCAGTGAATAAAACCTTCATGTTCTTGAGCTATTTGCTCATATTCTCATTCATTCCACTCTAACTGGACCTTGGAAGCTTAGTCCAGTGCTCCGATGTGAGGCTCTGTCTCTGTTTGATATTTTGTTGGGTGAAGGTTCTATGGTATAGAATAGTAAACATATTTCTTATCATCCTATTGACTTTTAGATTCTCACAGCTCTACTTTGCTGTCTCGCTTGGCATAGCCTTTGTGTTTTGGCGTATAAATCTCTTGTACATGATTCTTTCTCACTTGTATGCCCATTCCTAATTAGGAAATCAGACAGTATGAGCTTTGTTGGAAATCAATTATCTATTGATGATGGCAGCAAGGTATTACATACTACCCTTTAAGATAATTCACACACCAGATTTCATTGTTATTTTGTGTGTTGGTTTTGTATGCTTTGAACAAGTGAATATCTTGTATCTGCCATCTCAGACTCTGAATTCCTCTGTCAGTTTCTAATGTTGAGACCGGAAAACCTTGGTACTTTGGAATCAACAGTGTCCATTTGAATCTGTTTCAATATTTCTGCCATCTGTTCAATATGAATGTAAATGGTTTTCAAGTTGGTTTTTAAAGACATGAAACATCAGAATATAGTAGCACAAAGACTCTTATTTTCTATAGAATACCTTCCCTGCACATCATCATGTTATTTTCCAGCTAGTGCCAAAGGAACAACTCTGATATGCATCAAGTAATGCTCAGATATATGAATATAGCAATATTTATTTAGGATTCAAAGTTCTTTTGTATGTGACTCTGGAAGTATAAAAGGAATTTTTATGTAAGTCTGTCATCATTGTATTCTTAGATTAATAGCAATTAAGGCACTGTGTGTTATGCCTTCCATCATATAGTCTTTTTTTCCATATTCTTTTATTTTTTCCCAATCAAAAAAAATTATATTTCCTCCCCTTCTCCCAGTCCCATCCTGCTCTCCCTCCCTACCCCTGCTTCCTTAAAAGAGGGGATGGTACCCTGCCCTGTGGGAAGTCCAAGGCCCTCCCCCCTCCATACCGGCCTAGGAAGGTGTGCATCTAATAGACTAGGTTCCCAAAAAGATAATACATGCAGAAGAGATAGGTCCTAGTGTCATTGTTGATGGCTTCTCAGTCTGCCCCCCCTTGGTAGTCACATTCAGAGAGTCCGGTTTGATCATATGCTCAATCAGTCCCAGTCCAGCTGGATTTGGTGAGCTCCCATTAGATCAGGCACACTGTCTCAGTGGGTGGACCCGCACCTCACGGTCCTAACTTCCTTGCTCATCTTCTCCCACCTTCTGCTCTTCGAATAGACCTTGGGAGCTCAGTCCATTGCTCTGATGTGAATGTGGGTCTATGGCTCTATCTCCATCCATCAGACGAAATTTCTCTGATGGTGATCAAGATATTCATCAATGTGACTATGGGACAAGTCTAGTTCTGGCACCCTCTCCTCTGATGCCCAAGTACCTAGCTGAGGACATCCCCGTGGACACCTGGGATCTCCTCTAGAGCCAAGTATCTTGCCAGTCCTAAAATGAATCCCTTAATGTAGATATCTTATTCCCTTCTCCAATATCCACCCTTCCTCCATCTCCACCCTCCCACTCCCCCAAGCTCTTCCCAGTCCTTCCCTTCTTCCTTATCTTTCCCCTCTTCCCTCCCCCCTTACCCCCACCTCTATCCCTGCCCCCGTGCTTCCAACTTTTGCCTGGCAATCTTTTCTGCTTCCAATTTCCAGGAGGATCTATATATGTTTTTCTTTGGGTTCACATTGCTATTTGGCTTCTCTGGGCTTGTGAGCTATAAGCTTAGTGTCCTTTGTTTTATGGCTAGGGTCCACTAATGAGTGAGTACATACCATAATTGTCTTTGTGGTTTGGGTTACCTCACTCAGGATAGTGTTTTCTATTTCCATCCATTTGCATGCAAAATTCAAGATGTCATTGTTTTTTACTGCTGAGTAGTACTCTAATGTGTATATATTCCACACTTTCTTGATCCATTCTTCCATTGAGGGGCACTTAGGTTGTTTCCAGGTTCTGGCTATTACAAATAATGATGTTATGAACATAGTTGCACAAATGCTTTTGTAGTATGATTGGACATCTCTTGAGTATATTCCTAAGAGTGGGTATTGCTGGATGCTGAGGTAGGTTGATTCCCAATTTCCTGAGAAACCACCACACTGATTTCCAAAGAGGTTGCACAAGTTTGGTTTCCCACCAGCAATGGATGAGAGTTCCCATTAATTCACATCCTTTCCAGCATAGGCAGTCTTAGTGTTTTTAATTTTAGCTATTCTGACAGGTGTAAGGTGATAGCTCAACGTTGTTTTGATTTGCATTTCCCTGATGGCTACGGAAGTTGAACATGACTTAAGGATCTTTTGACCATTCGAAATTCTTCTGTTGAGAATTCTCTGTTCAGATCATTAACCCATTTTTTTAATTGGGGTATTTAGAATTTTAATGACTAGCTTCTTGAGTTCTTTGTATACTTTGGAGACCAGATCTTTTTCTGATGTGGGGTCAGTGAAGATCTTCTCACATTCAGTAGGATACATTTTTGTCTTAATGACTGTGTCTTTTGCTTTACAGAAGCTTCTCAGTTTCAGGAGGTCCCATTTGTTCATTGTTGCTCTTATTGTCTGTGCCATTGGTGTTTTACACAAGAAGTGGTCTCCGGTGCCCATGTATTGCAGGCTACTTCCCACTTTCTCTTCTATCAGTTCCACTGTGGTCAGATTCATATTGAGGTCTTTAATACATTTGGACTTGAGTTTTGTGCATGGTGATAGATAAGGGTCTAATTTCATTCTCCTACAGGTTGACATCCAGTTATACCAGCAACATTTGTTAAAGATGCTTTCTTTCTTCCATTGTATAATTTTATCCTTTTTGTCAAATATGAGGTGTTCATAGGTTTGTGGATTAATATCCAGGTCTTCGATTTGATTCCATTGGTCAACGTCTCTGTTTTTATGCCAATACCAAGCTGTTTTCATTACTGTAGCTCTGTAATAGAGTTTGAAGTCAGGGATGGTAATGCCTCCGGCAATTCCTTTATTGTATAGGACTGTTTTAGCTATCCTGGGCTTTTTGTTTTTCCATATAAAGTTAGTTATTGTTCTCTCAAGGTCTATGAAGAATTTTCTTGGGATTTTGATGGGGATTGCATTGAATCTATAGATGGCCTTTGGTAGAATTGCCATTTTTTTACTATATTGATCCTACCAATCCAGGAGCATGGGAGATCCTTCCATTTTCTGGTATCCTCTTCAATGTCTTTCTTCAAGGTCTTAAAGTTCTTGTCTAATAGATCTTTCACTTCCTTGGTTAGTGTTACCCCAAGATACTTTATGCTATTTGTGGCTATCATGAAAGGTGAAGTTTCTCTAATTTCCCTCTCCGTTTCTTTATCCTTTGTGTATTGGGGGGCTACTGATTTTTTTTTTTAGTTGATTTGTATCCTGCCACATCACTGAAGGTATTTATCATCTGTAAAAGTTCTTTGGCAGAGTTTTTGCTGTCACTTATGTACACTATCTTATCATTTGCAAATAACGAAAGTTTGGCCTCTTTCTTTCCAATTCGAATCCCCATGATCTCCTTATTTTGTCTTACAGGTATTGCTAGGACTTCAATCACTATATTAAAGAGATATGGAGAGAGTGGACAGCCTTGTCTTGTTCCTGATTTTAGTGGAATCGCTTTGAGTTTCTCTCCATTTAATTTGATGGTAGCTGTCGGCTTGCTATATATTGCTTTTATTATTTTTATATATGATCCTTGTATCCCTAATCTCTCCAAGACCTTTGTCATAAAGGGGTGTTGAATTTTGTCAAATGCTTTTTCAGCATCTAATGAAATGATCATATGTTTTTTTTTGTTTGGTTTATTTATATGATGGATTTCATTGATAGATTTTCGTATGGTGAACCAGCCCTGCATCTCTGGGATGAAGCCTACTTGATCATAATGGATGATTTTTTTAATGTGTTCTTGGATTCGGTTTGCCAGTATTTTATTGAGAATTTTTGCATCAATGTTCATAAGTGAGATTGGTCTATAATTCTCTTTCTTGTTTGCATCTTTGTGTGGTTTTGGTATCAGGGTAATTGTAGCTTTATACAAAGAGTTTGGCAATGACCCTTCTGTTTCTATTTGTGAAACACATTAAGGAGTATAGGTGTTAGCTCTTCTTGGAAGTTCTGGTAGAATTCTGCATTAAAACCATCTGGTCCTGGGCTTTTTTTGGTTAGGAGGTTTTTAATGACAGCTTCTATTTCCTTGCGACTTATAGGTCTATTTAAATTGTTCACCTGGTCTTGATTTAATTTCGGTATGTGGTATTTATCTATTAAACTGTACATTACTTGTACATTTTCCAATTTTGTGGCATACAGGCTTTCGTAGTAAGACCTAATGATTCTTTGAATTTCCTCAGTGTCTGTTGTTATGTCCCCCTTTTCATTTCTGATCTTGTTAATTTGAGCATTCTCTCTCTGCCTCTTGATTAGTTTGGATAAGGGTTTGTCGTTCTTGTTGATTTTCTCAAGGAACCAGCTCTTCATTTCATTGATTCTTTGGATTGTTTTCTGTGTGTCTATTTTGTTGATTTCAGCCCTCAGTTTGATTATTTCCAGTCTTCTACTTCTCCTGGGTGAGTCTGCTTCTTTTTTTTCTAGAGGTTTTAGGTGTGCTGTTAAGTCACTAATGTGTGCTTTCTCCGTTTTCTTTATGTGGGCACTAAGTGCTATGAACTTTCCTCTTAGCACTGCTTTCATAGTGTCCCATAGGTTAGTGTATGTTGTGTCTTTATTTTCGTTGAATTCAAGGAAGACTTTAATTTATTTATTTTTTTTATTTTATTTTTTTCCACATTTAATTTTTTATTATTGCATTATAAATAGTACCATTCAAAATTTCCACCTCCTCCCCTCCTCCCATTTCCCTCCCGCTTCTCCTCTCCCCCTCCCCTTTTCCCCTCCAGTCCTAAGAGAGGGCAGGTTATCCTGCCCTGTGGGAAGCCCAAGGCCCTCTCACCTCCATCCAGGTCTAGGAAGGTGTGAATCCAAACTGACTAGGATCCCAAAAAGCCAGTACATGCAGTAGAATCAAATCCCAGTGCCATTATCATTGGCTTCTCAATCAGTCCCCATTGTCAGTCATATTCAGAGAGTCTGTTTCGATCACATGCTCGTTCAGTCCCAGTCCAGCTGGCCTTGGTGAGCTCCCACTAGATCGGGCTCACCATCTCAATGGGTGGACGAATCCCTTGCGGTTCTGACTTCTGTGTTCATCTTCTCCCTCCTTCTGCTCTTCAACTGGGCCTTGGGAGCTCAGTCCAGTGTTCCAACGTGGGTCTCTGTCTCTATCTCCATCCGTCGCCAGATGAAGATTCTTCTGCTCTTCGACTGGACCTTGGGAGTTCAATCCATTGCTCTGGTGTGAATGTGGGTCTCTGTCTC